>RCHF01005212.1:0-14136 GCA_003987895.1 Neonothopanus nambi | reverse complement strand
AAGATGAGGTCGGTACGGGCGCGCGCAATCACATAAACTAGGCGATATACTCCTCCCGTTCCAGCTTCATGCAATTGCGAGAATCCTGTAACATTGTACTCTGCACGAGCATCATAACCAGCGAACTATAACGATGTATGTTAGAAGGCACTAACTAATGGTCATTATGACTGACGTTCGAAGGTGAATCAGTGTCCATCCCGACTTTGACCAAGCCATGAGGAACTGTAGCACCTTTGGAGGGTTTCAGCTCCTGGTTTTGCAAGATGACATGACCATGTCGTACCTGGAAAGGTATTCCCTCCGTTGACAGTTCCAATAAACAGGTTCACGTAGTTTAGTGGATCGTATACCTCAGCGTGGACATGATAGACCGCTGTCACCAGTAGAGCCAGAAATCGTAGAACTCCCATGCTGATTTACTAACGTTGAGCATCAGAAACAGGCGAAGTTATATAGCATGTATGCGATCAGCTGGACACCCTGCCAAATAGATATCGTACATGGTCTGACACTGATAGTCAACGAGGAACATTGGATAAAGTCATATGTAGAGTGCATTCACTTACCATCACACCATCAATACAACATTGTATTATGGCCCATGGGTACGCATGTTGTAGCCCCGTTCAGCCTCCAGGTCACCTTTGATTTAATTGTATTTCAGCGGCCAGCCTGCGGTCCGGCCCTAAAGCCCAGATAGCTGCATGGGGTAAGTATACTACCTAATAAGCTTTCTGCCCCCTCAAAATGTTTATCGGCAGCACAAAAACAGCATTGAGTAGATAACTCTAGTCAAATAAGTATGCTAAAGCTTGTGCGCCTTCTCTTTTCCGAAGTAAGCCACTTCAAGATTCTTACTCCCCAGGCCACGTACGGTCACTGTCTGCCTATCTCCAGGCATTAGATCCAGTGCATTATCACTCCACTTCACCTCCTGGCCGGGTTCGTTTACACTAAATACGACACATTTCGCAGGTTTCTCAACCTCCAATGTGACGGATGCGATATCCTGGAGGGTATCGTTGTGCAGACTGACTTTTAGTCCTGGATCCGGAACCTCAATGAATCGATATGGCTGGGGCCAGTCCGCGAAACGACTGAGCACTTCTCCGGTCTGTAAGTCCAGCAGGCGTGCACTTGCGACGACAGAACACGATGTTGTCCAGTCAGCATATCCAGTCGGTAATGACGGACCTATTTTTGGCGGGCCAGGACAAGGGATACAAAGCAGCTCCGAGGCTTGATTAGGCAGTAACTCTACAGTATGGGTCTCCTTATGGTTCCACTCTGAATTCAGGTCAACGAAGTGCAATTCCAGCGTTACCGAGCGAAGTGAAAGTGTTCCATTCACAGCCCATATATCCAGGGTGGCGCCGCGAGACTGGAAGGAGCCGAACTCATAGAACTGCGATAAAATATGTGTAGGAAGCGAAGATGGTGAACTAATAAAATACGCACCTGACGCGGCCTGTCGTTTTGCTTGTTTTTGATGACCTGAAAGATGCATTAGAGCGCAGGATAGGTGTATGCACAAAAGGACGTACTGTTCGGAATATGCCCACGGCATAAGGTGCCAGATGACGTGCAATGGTAAAGTACACAGGCTTGGGACGAAGCTACAGTGAAAGGTATAAACAACACACTGAGGGGGTTTATATAGCTCGGCACACGCACAAAATAATCAGCTATAGCCCAGGAAGTGACAGGCCAGCAATCATTAGCTTGCCAGACAAGAACCCCCGAAGTCTGGACAGAAAGTCAGCTGAATGTACCGTCCAAGTCAACTCAGAACTCACGTATTCTTTGCCCTTCCCTCTCCACTGTCTCCTCCAAGATTGGTAGGCGAAGCCCACGGCCTCCGACTGCATCATTTGAGTATTGAACACCGCACTATTGATAAACGCGTGTAAGCCGAGAAAACAATAGGCATAAATTTGTGACAAACGTCTCCAAGTCTTCAGTGATTCTGAAATTATCGTTCATTGCAATCGCAAAGCGTCTTTCAAAACTTCCCGCGCGACAATGTTGCGCCATCAGTTTGGATTGAGCATGCCACGCTCTTTCATCTGCGCCCTGCATCCAGTAGGCAATTGTCCGCATACAAGGCATCGAAGGCATACCGAATTCACTGATTTAGATATAAAGTTCCGCTATCAAATCCGCAATAGTAACGATCAAGGCGAGCAGTAACCTACATACCTGACGAAACGTCCGCCCAGTTTATCATAGTCCTGGTAGGGAAGCTCCTTACCACCCCAGATGTTCCATTGGTGTACATCTCCCACAGTAGGGTCTGCTGTGTCCCATCCCTGGCCGCCATATGGAGACCCGCGATGATACGGAATGGCCGGGTCAGTAAGCGCTTCGACTACTGAGGGGAGAACTTCTTCATATATCTTGATTGCTGGGAAATCCTTGACATCTACGGGATATGATAGTTCAGACGACGTTGAACATTACCTCCAGGCAAAGACGCACCACCCCATTGCAAAACCATTTGGTAATCCTCGTTGTTCCCGCAAAACAGGGCCATGGCAGGATGGTGCCTTAAACGTTTAACGTTTTGTTCCGCTTCCTTACGCACAGAGGATACAAATTCATCGTGCGCAGGATATACTCCGCAAGCAAACTGGAAATCTTGCCATACCAAAAGGCCGATTTCTACGGGCAACAAGTTGAAGGAGGAATCTATGCAGGCGAGTTACTGAAGAACCTACCATCACAGACGTCGTAGAAAACATCTGGCTCATAGACACCTCCACCCCATAACCTCACCATATTCTGATTCCCGTCCCGTAAAAGGGTCAGCCAAGCACGATATCGGTCAGGAGTAAGTGTGGTAAGAAAGTTATCTGCGGGGATCCAGTTTGAACCTAGAATCACAGGAACGGAATCAATGGCCATCGACTTTACAGGAAAACCAAGGTACAAACCTCCCATAAAAATTCTCACACCATTGACTTCAAAGAGAAATGTCGATCCTGTCCCATATTGATCCGGCTCTGCAAGAACGTCCTGTACGAGACGTACGCCGCGGAAGCCAATACGCATGCTTTTGGAGTCAACGGTAAAGCCTTGCTGAATGCCCGGAACGTGATGTAAGAAATTTTACATGTGGAAAAGTTGAGAATACTGACCTCGCCTAGTAAAAGTACTTTAACGCGATATAAGTTTTGTTTACCATATCCAACAGGCCACCAAAGTTGTACAGAATTATTTTCCAGCTTCCAGTCAACACTGTTGACCTTTCCATTGCCTGTGAGTTCAATATTCTCAGTCCTGAGTTCCAAACCTGTCAAGTCTTCTAGAGTGACCCTCAGTGTGTGGGCGAGATGCAAAGCTCCTTGCAATTCAACGTCGACCTTCAATGAACATGACAGATCATCGGAGACAATAGCATGAGTGTGAATGTCGCCCAAACAGGTATTGTAGGTTCTGAGAATAACGGGTCGATAAATCCCACATGTCATGAGCTCTGGTCCCTACAGTCGCGATAGCACGTAAAAGCCAAATTAATTGTCGATCCGAGTTAAGAATGAGGACAGTGACTGACCCAGTCCCATCTGAATATATACATAGGTGTCAGTACAGAACGGGCTGAACAAGCAAGATCTAGTTCACCTCCAATCGTACTGAGCTTTCCGAACATAAACTCTACTCGGGTCTCCTAAGTTTGTCGATCCAGCTCGTACTCGCCCCATCTGAGACTCTAGCGTTCTCGCTAGCTGGGCAGCCGACTTAAAATGGAGCAGAAGGGAATTGGAAGCCTTGAGTGAGGAAGTATCAATATTCACATAGTGCGCTTGAAACATGTTATCCGTTGACAGGACCTTCACGCCGTTCTAAGAAAGTGTGTCATGAAGCCAATATATGTTGATTTTCAAAGACGATGTAAGATTGCACTCACGAGGTACACGTCGCACACAGTATCCAATCCGTAAAATTCAAGAACAGCATTCTGCGTTGCTAGATCATGAAATGGAAAGGTGGTCTTGTATAACCATTCCACCTCACCGATCCCTGAGACCATAATTAAAGACATCATAGTATGGATCAACCAAAAGACTCACATTGAACTTGATGCTCGTTGAACCCAAGATACGGATCTGGGATTAGCCCAGCCTTCAATAGTTCGACATGGATCTCGGACGGGAACGTCTTAGCAGCTCGCCATCTGCTGGTTAGGTCTGTATCCTCTGCACTGGTCTCGCTCGCGCTCAACTCGTCTGTTACCTGTATGAAGGACGCGTTCCTTTGCTTCCAGGCCCAAGATTGATCAAGAATAATTTCTGTTGCAGCCATACAGTGTAGCAGTGCGAGATAAGTTCCTGAACAACGTAAACTTGGGTGGAGAGCCTGCTAAGCCACAGATATCCAGCACGAGATATCCCGGGATATCCCAAGACACGACTTGTCGGACCGTCGTCCCGTGGGTCGTATCATTATCTGGATTGAGCAGTTTCTGGTATGCCAGGCTGAGTCACATGAAAGATAGAGCTTTGAAAATGTGTTCAAACTCGGAGGAGAACCAAGGATGTCTCTCGGCACCGTTTTGGCTGACGGGGAGTATTCAGAGTCACGGAAAAGAATGAAGTACCCTGGGCAATGGGTGGACTGCCAGAGCTTCAACTTTGGGGCCAGATAACAGAAGATTCAATGAATCATAAGCAATTAGAAATGGAGAGGTGAGACTGTCAACTGTAGAATTTCAGCTTCAACAGTAGGCGAAAACTCTTTCAGCTAGTAACTTTTCAG
This sequence comes from Neonothopanus nambi, assembly GCA_003987895.1. NCBI lineage: Eukaryota > Fungi > Basidiomycota > Agaricomycetes > Agaricales > Omphalotaceae > Neonothopanus > Neonothopanus nambi. The sequence continues at coordinate 9,378 of RCHF01005212.1, read as the reverse complement.
AATCGAACAATGAGATACATTACATAACTCTTTGGTTTTGTTGACCGACGGCTTCTGCATACACGTGCTACTTCCATAAACGTCGGCCCAAGCTGCCTGTACGGAAACTGTAAACGGACCRAGATTCAAAGCTACGTATGCCTGTGCAGCTGGAGTCCGCGGAAGGTCGTACATATGTTATACAGATAAGACACGAGCAAGTGTTATACAAGAAGATAATGGGCGATAGTGAATCACGGCCCCTGCGAGGACTTCGTATGAAAACCAATCTACGTACTACTGTCTGATAACTTGATGACAAGGGTCCAAGGTAATTGGACACTCTAGACAGATTCCTTCGACCCCTACCATCTCTTAAATCTTTCACCAATACAGTCCATTACTATGGTGAGAGATTATTGAATGGCTCGGACGACGGATTTCAGGTCCATCGGATGGAACAATTGGACGATCCGAGCGAATGATTTCAGTTCCATCGGATGGAGCAGTTGAATGGTTCGAGCGAATGATTTCAGATCCATCGGATGGAGCGATTGAATGATTCGAGCGAATGATTTCAGGTCCACGGTAGTCACTTGGGCTTCGAAGGGCGTTCAAGCGATTAACTAAAGATCTAAACTCATCATCGCTCAACTTTTCGTAGTGGTTGTAGGATTGCTGAGCAGAGATGGTGGCCGATGGCGCAGGCATTGAGGCAGGTGATTTCGAGAGTTGAATATGACCATCAACATCACCCTTAGCACTTGGTCCAGGAATGAGGTCTTTCCAATTTGGTGGTGAAGGTTGCGATGTTATAGAAGGAAGAGGTCGAGCTTGTCTGTGCCCGTGCAATTCAGACGTCGACGGCGCGGATGCCCAAGGCTGGAAGGGTGATAATTTTGGCAAAACTGGCGGCTGTGTCTTGGGTTGTGTTTGTGGCAAGGAATTCATGGCGCTCGGCTTGTCCAGCTGTTTACGTAGAATAGCAATCTGATCCATGAGAGCAGACCTTAACGACGGCTTGTCATCATCATCCTCGTATCCAGCAAGAGAAACGAGGGCAGACACACTATATTTCCCAGTAGGTCAGTGCATTATTAACGGGTAATAAGAAGGAAACGGACAATGCCTCCTTTAGATAAGCAAAGCTAAACTTATCGGTGGCGTCGGCAACATCATCGACCAAAGTATCTGGAAACGACAGAGATTTCTTGCCCTCAAGCTTCTTCTGCCAATACCTGGCATAGAGGGCACGATCTTCGCGGTCCGGATCATCGAAGTTGCTAATATACGGTAAGATTTAAAGGAAAATATAAGAGAACATGGACACACTATTTCCTATCGAAGCGACTTGGGCGAGTGCTCAAACCAGGGTCGAGGCGGTCAAAATGATTTGTCGTGCCAATGATTAGCAGGCCATCATTTCCCTCTAGACCATCAAGCTGGTTGAGGAAGAAAGAACGGTTCCTATCATTAATAAGACTGTCAAGGTCTTCAAGAATGATAACACAAGGAGACAGCTGGCGAGCTTTGTTGAAGACGATTTCCATTGAGTATTCATCTCCAGCATAACCTATTAGCATCGTTAAAGGGCTTCGAGTGCCAGGGTGATAAGCTTACTCTGAAACGACTTCACGTAGAGTGGAACGTAGCCCTTTGCATCACAGGTCTTCATGATAGCCTTCAAGCTGATGGTTTTACCATTACCTGGAGGCCCGTACATGATCAAGCCACGCTAGATGAGAATGTTTATTACTGTCCATGAGCATCATTCAGAAAGTTTTACCTTCCAGGGAATTCCAAGGTCCTTATACAGCTCTTCGGAGTCGAAGAACCCATTGACGTCTTTCTGCAGCGCCTTCTTAAATTCATCCTTGAGAATGACATCCTTCCAATCAGCTTTTTGGATTGCTCTCCAAAGACCACCATCTTTCTGCCAGTAACCCTGATTGAACACCCAAATCTCATCATGAAGCGCCTGCGCCCAAAGACCTGCGGCAAGTAAGAGGGAGCGCGCTGGATCTTCCGGACCTTCAAGCAAGACTATTGGTTAGAGAAGGTCAACAAGTCGAGCGCATATTTTTACCATCATGGAGAATGAAATTGTGCGTTACTGTCCCAAAACCAGAAGGATACTGGGCACCATTCAATCGAGACCCGGTTAAGAAGAGCTCCTGTTTCTTACCTGCACTATTTGTAGAATGAATTCGAAGCCCTTGGAATGTGTGAGCTTTCGGGTTTAGCATGACCGTGGCTTGGAACTCACCTGCCACTTCAGTGTAAAACCGCCAGCTAGGACACGTTCGGATAACACTCCTGGGGTCGGAGAGGAGCTTCTTGCGAGTGAGACAAAGTTGATGATAGTAATCAAAGGATTGTTCTCCAAAGTAGTCCATTCCGCTGCAGGGAAGTTAAGAAGGTCCAACTGAAAGTCAGTGGATGACACCAGTGAGTGTTGGGGATACAGCTTCTTGAGGGTGTCAGCCCTGTTTGAGCAATGATTAAAAGCTCAATTAAGTATGAAGTATATGTAAGGAAACCGTACGCGAATAGTCCTGGACTGCTATACTTAGCGGAAGCTATGATCCCGTGGAGCAGTAAACATCGTAGAACGAATGAAAGCAAGAAACAGACGGACAATGGGCGATCCAAGAGTCATAGAATTCCCGCTTCTGATGTCCCGAAAAGTTGGCCATTTCGTCCGAGACATCGACAAAGGTGTCATCGACTTTGGTAGCTTGAGTCATACCAATGGAGGGGCTAGCAAAGAAGACCATTGCAGTAGTGTTTGTGCAGAGTTTCTGAGTTTTCCTCAAAGATGAATATCAGACGATAGTATGGCTGCGCAGATGGAAGTTGTGAAGGAACTATTCATCAAGCGCTCTACCATTTACTCTGCCATATACGCGCTTAGATGCCGAACCGCATTACAGCCCCGGGAAGTTCTCCGTAGATCACGTGTTCCAATACCGCCCTTTCTCTGAGTCTCCGAGTCCATGGCAAGTGCGGCGGACGTCCGTAGCATTCTCGCAATCCCTACCCCTTCGACGCCGTCATCGGCGCATGGACCACCTCAACTCAAGAAACAGCCATCTACATCGACCAGGAAGCCGGAGGGCATCTCACGGGAATTGTATTCACTCATCGGCCCTTCGGCGCCATCATTAGCTGCCCAACTCGTGAAACCGAGGCTCAAGCAGAAGCCAAATCTCGGAGGTGGTGGAAAGGTCAAATGGTCTGTTCTTAAGTCAACACAGGTTCTTCTGAGTGATAACCGGAACTCACAGGGAGTGGCGTACTTTCAAAAATGGTGCTCGAGAAGATTCATTAGAACTTGGCCACTGGGTCAAGTCGACGGAGGATCCAAATGCTGGTGAGAGTCATATCCTATGCTAAGCTTCTAGTACTAATCCCTGAGTAGAGTACAAGTTTGCGAAATACAACGTCCAGCCAACGGTCTATACTTGGTCTCAAGACGAATATACACGATACCTGGAAGGCGAGGATTTCTTCTGTTGTCTCGGCTGGAGCATTGAATCACCCTTCATCTAGACCCTGAATGGACGAAGGAGGAGACTGAGTACCTCTTCAAAGTGGCTCGAGAGTATGATCTACGCTGGTACATTATATATGACCGTTACGAGTATCCTAATGGGCCTACGCGTGAAATAGAGGTATTGTTCGTCATGAGGTACTATTTGACGAGTTGGATTGACTTGATTGCTACAGGACCTCAAAGACCGATACTTCAGTATCTGCCGGAAGCTGATAAGAAGTCGAACGTGGGCCGGCGACGAACAAAGTAAAAATCAATTGGTGACAAGTTTCGGATTCGATAAAGGTGAATCAGTTACTTTTAACCGTTTACTTTGGCTGATTTATTTGACTGTCAATCCTAGAAAGGGAGCAGCTGCGCAGGAGATACATTGCCAGTTTGGAGAACCGGACGCCAGAACAGATACAAGAAGAGGAGGCACTGTTCATTGAGATCAAGCGATTAGAACAGAACGAACGCAAATTCAAGAAGGAGCGCGAAGATTTGCTACGAATACTTGGTGGGATCGATTCCGGACTTCCTAATATCGTAGAGGACGATGCTACGCTCATCGTCAGCGACCCGAAAAAGAAGAACAAAATTAAGGGGATGGATATTGATATTCCTCAGACGCCCGTGCTTACTGCACCAGTCATGAAACGACCACCTCCCGCCAACAAAACTGCTGCATACGGTGAGTATCTCATCTAATTGGCATGTCGAGCCTGCACTGATGTCGAGAAATGAAGATGCAACACACTGTATCATTCGAACCGAGCTTCCACCAACCACACCTGCCACGAAAGCCGCTCACACTCCTGCATATATGCGATCCTTCAAGTTACCCTTCCCCAAAGCTGCTATAGCGCCCAGAGTCACACAGGTGCTTAGCGATCTCGGTGTTTCGCATACCCGCTTGGTCATGCCAACCAAAGACAATTGTGCGCGCCTTGAATCGCTGCTCGAAGCTACCACAGTTTTGGTGGATATGAAAAAGGTCACGGACAAAGTGTCTCAAGATATTGAGGTGCAGAAGGCTCGTTTGGAGATACGAGACAATGACGGCGACGGGACAGCTTCAAATGCCGATGCAATGGAGATAGATGATCAGGAAGCCGCAGACCCCGAGGGAGAAAACGGGAGGGCACAAAGTGTGGTTAGTACTCGAAGTACACGAAGCCGCAAGCATGTGAGTCAGCCCCCTTGTCGTATACTACCGTGTCTGACTGCAAACCTCAGACTCGTCGCTCCATGTCTGTGTCATCTGTAGACACTTCCGTTACGACCTCTACACGGGCAGGAATTAAGCGGCAAAAAAGAAATTGATTGTCTGTGCATGTGTTCTTGCTCTTGTTACTGTATGTATATCATGTGTACTACTTAATCAATTGTATCCTTGCATTTGCCCCCATCATATTTGCTATCTTACAAGAGAACAGCTAACGCTCCGGTAAATGCTAGGAAGAAATGCGGATGCAAGCAACGTTAACATAAAAGTCTAGTTGTACTTAGCTGCAGTAAAAAGCTTCTAGTTGATTATCCGCCTGGAATCAAGTGACAAACGGTCATCAGTAAGTGTCCATCGCATGAAAAGCTTCGTTGTTATTTCGTGCCAAACAAAACCTATCTAGTGCTATGGTTCTTTTTCCCTTGAGGAACAGAGGCCGAGAAAGACATGTGCGCAGTCGTACAGGAATCATATATGGGCAGGCAAATAAAGAAGCTAGAAAGTCAAGTCAGTGGAGCAATATGGCATCAACAAAACGCTGTTTTAGGACTCGGTGAATCGTAGAATAAAGTTCACAATGATAGCAACTGTTCCAGTGGGTCAATCGAGGAAGCCGGACGATTCGTTGCAAGAGCACTCACTAAGTAGAGCTATACAAAGCATCGTCTAGAAAAGTGTTTGCATTAGCTTAGAATGAACAACAAGGCGAAAAAACTCACAGGCCCCAGCCTGTCATCGTAGGGTCCACGTCCACCTCTACGTATGGAAGCGGCTCGCCAATGATAGGTGTATAGAGCATAGATCATGATAGCCATTGCTACGATGGATGAATATATGAATTACTTGAAAACACTCAGCTAATAGCGTACTTACCAACAAACGAGAACATCGCAGCGCTGATTTTACCAACCTGGATAACATGCAGATCATCAACACCGTCTTCACTCCCTAGAAAAAATGCAACCAACTTTGTCACCAAAGTTGAGGAGTCCGACCGCCAGGCCTCCTAAAACGACAGTAAAATGCAGCCATGAAAGGAAAGTTCGCTCATTGGCAAATGAGACCTTGGGTTCTACGCGAACAGGAAGCGCAATTCGTTTCGCTGCAGTTCGTTGGAGAAGTGGTTGGGTCGACATCTGGATTGAAGAGAAGGAAGAACGCTTAGCGCTATTTCCCCTTTAGATCCTATTTCGACCCTCGATAGCCGACGAACGTGTGTCAGTCACGTGATGGATAATTTTCATTGATCGCCTTCTGGTAATAAGGTCCGTGGGAATCCGGCATTCAAGGCTCAGGAACTAAATTCATGACTACGTACAGTGAAAACTATAAGTACGGGATGTATAAACTCATCAACTGTTGAAAATTCATCAGAGAGGAGGTACATGAAAATATGAAGACAACTTATATGTGAAAGAGCTGAAGAAATGATCCATGCACCTACATACATGCTCTCGAAAAGTTAGATTCGAGCGATTCGGATTTACCTTCCGCTAGATCCCATCATCCGCAGCCTGTCGGGATGAATACTGGGACCGCTGCCTGGTTGTGGTGGCCCAGACGGCGGACCTTGGCTAGGAGGTCCATTGAAACTACCAGGGGGAGGAGAAAATGTACCGTTTGGTCCACCTGGGGGCCCACCGTTGGGTGGGAATGGAGGCATTGCACCACCTGGAGGTCCATTTGGTGGAAAAGGAGGCGCACCTGTAAGAATTCAGTCAGTTTGATTCAAGACACAGTGAACTGGATATCAACAGGTGACATACCTCCGTAACCTGGAGAAGGCATGCCACCGTTGGGAGGGAAAGGAGGTGCTCCGCCAGCAGGTGCTCCGCCGGGAGGTGCTCCACCTGGAGGTGCCATCATGGGGGGGAATGGTCCAGGTGGGAAGGGAGGCCGAGCTATTGTAAACAAATACATTAGTACTGATAATGAATCGACGTATCTGGAAGACGCACGTCCGTTGAATCCTGGAGGACCACCGAATGGCATGGGCGGGCTACCAAAGGAAGGTGGAGGTGCACCAAGGTGTTGTGGTCCAAAGCCGAATCCACCGGGGGGTGGTCCACCACTTGACTCGTAAGCTGAAGTGATTTGGTCAATGATACTTTGTGCCTTATCATGTCCTAGAGCTGACAACCAACGACTCCAAGTCAAAACCGGATCTCAGAATAGATATTCAAGTGCAGAACGTACAAGCATAGTAATCCTTGACGTTGGCAAGGTGATTTCTGCCATTGTTATGGGCCTTTCGCACTGCAAATACAGTAAGAGAAGAAGAGAGCGACGATGTTAACGGTAATTAGCTTACCTGACGCAGAATCATGAGTCAAGAACACATCACAATAATCACAGTAGTGTTTCTGAAGTCGAATGAGCAGAAGGAGACAGAAAGAGGAAAATAACCTACTGGCATGGTGGTCAACTTCCAAGTCTGGTAGCGGAGTCTGAAAGCATATTCTACTCAAGTATCCGGGCGCGCTTCATCCAGTGTCCACTGACCTCCATGGATCCATCATCGTCGGGCATTCAGGAGCCCTTCGACCTTATTCGACTTTCTCTCAGTGAACGTGTATTCGTCAAGCTACGCGGAGACCGTGAAATGACTGGCATTCTACACGTCCGTGCGCGGCTGTATTCTTTACGACGTGTTGAGCTAATCCACAGCATTTGTAGGCTTATGATGGACACATGAACCTAATACTAAGCGATGTGGAAGAAACTATCATGATTGTAGATGAGGAGAGGCAGGGTGCAGTTAATGTGTGTCTGTTGGCTGCTTGGATGCTACAAGTTTTTAACACCTTTGGCTTACAGGTTGCTAAACGAAAAATGGATATGCTTTTTGTTAGAGGGGACGGCGTAATACTAGTAAAGTTTTCTTCATTTGATTTTTATTGTCTTCGATCTCATTCCTTCTACAGGTGTCACCTCCTTCCCGTACTTGACGAGTCAGTCGTTCTGCCGCTATATTTTTAGGCACCATCCAGCGGACTATTTTTGCTTTCGACGATTGTGATTCTAGCCAGAGCACTGTATCAAATTAGGCGAACAGGGTACTAGAGGAATAGTGGTGTAGTAAAGGTAACTGTCGTATCAATTCATATCAAAACCCCGCGACTTCCTCCGGCATCAGCTCTCTTCACCAAGTGTAGCCATTTCAGACGACTGCTCTGGTCCCATCTCAGAAGTCTGGTTGATCAGATAATCCGCTGTAGGAAGAACGTCGTCTGGCTCAGGTGCAACGGCACCAGCTGGCCAAGTGTCATCGCGGACCCACGCACAATGAATTATTTTAATCTGGATGAAAATATAGATGATATGGAAGAATGACTGACGTTGATCTAACTTACGACGAGTTCCATTGGAAGTCTACGCTTCAAACTCGCTCCCGCAGAAAGACCTTTCCACACTTTCTGAATGCCACCCTCCCACACTTCATTGTTGTATACTGCGTCTGGTGTGCTGAGTAAATTCTCAAGTTTGTGGCGCGATGTCGAAGGCTGCAGAGGGTGAGGAATGGCTTCGCTTTCGTGAGGTTTTAACCATAAGGCTCTTCGAGCAGCGTAGTAAGAAGGTCCCGGTGGAGGAAGCTCTGATGACTCTAGAACTTGTTCGAAAGAGTCCTGAATACAAGGGCTATTTAGATCATGATTTACAGTATTCTGAGAGGAAGCAGAGGACATGGAAGGAAGTCGAGTGTTGACACATGTTTCTGACTAATACATTAGTACCTGTTTCCTTCCGTTGCTGACTGGCATCAATACATCCATCCCTCTTCGCTCTTCGACTAAAACCATCATGAAGTACCAGAGACTCCCCTCAACTACCTCTTTGTCTGGCGACGACGACGACGATAACAACGAGAAATCTTCTCGTCCCTTTGACGAGCCCGATATTCAGTCTTCTATCGTTGTCGCGCCTGCTCAGTGGACTCGTCCTGCCCCGCCAACTGCCCGCTTGAATAGCACGCTTTCGCCTATGTCCCATCTTCCCCCAGAGATTCTTATCCACATTCTCAGGCATATTCACTCCCCTCGCGATCTTCACTCCTGCCTTCGAGTTTCTCGCACATGGTGTGAATGCTCTGTTGAACTTCTTTGGCACAAGCCAACTTTCAACAAGTATTCTACTCTCGAGAAGATGGCGAGATTGCTGGCCACTCCGGACCAGACCTTTACATATGCTAGCTTTATTCGCCGTCTCAATTTTCTCGCCATTGCTAAGGAGCTTAGGGATGATATCTTTGGCATTCTTGGCAAGTGCGATCGTCTCGAGAGACTTACTCTCGTGAATTGTAACATGCTCTCGGGAGCCGTCCTTGCGATGACTCTACCTTGTTTTCCCAGTCTTGTCGCCGTTGATCTCACTGGCGTAGAGAACACATCTGACGACGCTATCATTGGTCTTGCTCGTGTCGCAAAGCGTTTGCAGGGCATTAATCTTACTGGATGCAAGAACGTTTCGGACAAGGGTATCATGGCTCTTGCTCTGAATTGCCCTCTCCTTCGTCGAGTAAAACTCGGTGGTCTTGAGGGCTTAACCGATAAACCTCTCTGCCAGCTCGCCAGGTCATGCCCTCTTCTTCTGGAAATTGAGCTCAGCAATTGCAAGCTCATCACCGATGTATCGATAC
>RCHF01005211.1:0-11654 GCA_003987895.1 Neonothopanus nambi | reverse complement strand
AGTTCAATCTCAGGAGCCTGAACAGATGGTGAAGCACTGCCTTCATTTCCAGGAAGAATCCGTCCTTGCAGCCGTTTGACGTTGATGGGGTAGACCTGAGAGGTCGAAGCAGTGTTCTGTTTGTCCATCTTTATAATCATACAGGTTCACCACTGAAGAGTGTAGCTGAAAGGTAGTGGATGTAATGTCAAGTTGCAGGCAGTTGTAGTTGAAAATCCAATTTATGTGTTTTCCGTGCACTGCTTTCGTCAAGCATAGGTCGACAAACGTGGTATTAGAAGGTGTGGGCATTTATCTATTCTTGGGTGTTTTTTGGGGATTGGCTTCATGGTTTCAATTTTGGACCTTTGGTCTTGGCTTTACGACACTAAGTAGATGCCGTTAATAATACGTTACATGACTGTTGAATTGAATATGGGTATTGATATTATTGAGGGCCAGCAGAGAGAGCAAGTGACCATAGAATTTCTGTCACCTGTCAAAAACTCTATGCAAACTTCACAATGATGCTCTTGGTATGGAAGCAATATAGCAGACAGGTAGAGTAGAGAGTGAAATTCTTCAAAAGATTGCGCTGTTTAGTTTCACTGAGACTTTGTAGGCCCGTGTTGACTTGCAAAGAGGTAAGAAGTGGAAAGGCTTTCTGGGATTTTGGACACTCTACTGTAATTTTTTGCTTGGTTGGAGAACCACCTTGTACAGATTGTATAGGTGAGTTAATGCAGTCTTTCCTTTGATATGATGATATCAGTCCCTTGATTCCTGATATCTTAGCCTCCATGATTGTCCAGCTGGTCTAAATGTCACATTGGATGTCAGATCAAAATAAACTCAAAAGAAAGCAGTCAGCCACTCTGCACTTGCACAACTTGGTCTGGTATCATACCGAAGATCAGGCAACGGGAGAAGCAGCAGTCACTCACAGAAGGCTTTCCATTGTGGTGACACTTCACTCCAGGACTATGTATGATGATGACAAGCATCAGATCATTCTACTGAATCCGAATTGCTGCTGAGAATCCTCTGGTCACTCCTGTGATACCTAGCAATTCATTACAGACACAAGTTCTCCCTTCCTCAAGCTCTTCCTGACTTATGCTCCTCAGCTCTTGACTCTGGCATTTTCAGCTGGTTGGATTTTGATTCAAATGTTCTCAGGATGAATCAGGAAGGGCCATGTACACTGATATGATTCATTGAGTATCCTATCATCACCATTGAGTATTTTCAAACTTACAAGGTACCCCACTAAATTCAAATCTAAATGCAGACTCATGATTTTTTGATCTCCATCACAGGAGATGCTTGATATGTCGCTAATTTAACTCTAGGAAGAAAGAAGAAATGGGACATTTGACCCAAGGGTCCATTCACCAGTGCAATTTTGACCCCACCTTCGATTTCTCATCAGTCTTCACCAAGGCAGTCCTCCACTATGCAAGTCCTATCTCTGGCAACAGGTTCCTGGAATTGGCATCCAAATCTCATCATTGAAAGACTTAGCAAATTCAATTCATTTTACCCTACCCTTGCCACGATACTTGCATTGGCTATATTTTGCATCCTAACAACGACTGTACTCAGATTGTTTGTCAATGCATCTCGAAGGAAAACTCCGCCGCCTCCTGATCCGCCTGTGGACCCAATTATAGGCCATTTGAGAAGTATTCCTTCTACAGAACAACTGGAGCTGTTCCATGAATGGGCCAAGGTGTATGGTAGGTGTTGATATTCTGTTAATGTCTTTCAAGTCCGAGCCAGTATTAATCGGGTCTTGTAGTAATTCTAGGTGATGTGATGCATCTCAATGTCCTGGGGCACAATGTCATCGTTCTTGATAGTATTGAAGCTGCACATGACCTTCTGGAGAAGCAGGGTTCGATATACAGCTGCAGACCATGGCTTGTTATCTTCATTGAAATGTAAGCTTCATGCCACCGTAACTTACGATATTGATATCAACAAATAAATGACGAGGTTTCTCTTTTGAGAGCAGATTAGGCTAGAACCCATGCCTTCCATTCCTTCAATATGGAAAAACATTCCTCAAGCATCGTAAGCTTTTTCAAAGTTACTTTGGCAGCAAGGAAAGTCTTGTGTTTATACCTATGCAGACAGAAGAAGCGAGGGCTTTAGTCAGGAATTTGGTTGTGAGTCCTGAGAATCATCATCTTCACATCTTTCAGTGAGTGTATAAGCACTTTGAGTATTGCATAAACTTAAATATGTATCGTGATACAGGCAGGTTTTCCACGCAGGTTATCACAGGACATAAGATAACTTCTGGGGATGATACACTGCTTAAGTTAGCAGCTAAAAGTTTGCAGGCAGTAAATAGTGCAGGGCCAGTTGGGAATACACCTGTTGATTTCTTTCCGTGGCATAAGTGACCAGCTTTACCTCAAATCTTATGTATATTGACCTCAATCCTTCCACATATATACAGTGAAGTATTTCCCAACATGGTTTCCTGGGATGTATTACGCCGACAAAGCACGTTTTAACCATGAGGTGGTGAGGAAGATTCTCGGAGAACTGTACTTTGCTAACCCATGATACATCCTGGCCACTTCCTCACTGACTCTGGACTTTGGATAGCTATAGCGACTATCCTTGCTACCCGTGGATATCATGAAGGCAAAGGATGAGAATGGTACCGAAATTGTTCCAGAAAACCCTTTTACAGATGAGCTGGTCAGGTATGTGCAGTCGATGTGCTTGCAGTAGTATTGCATGAACTGATGATTGACATCAGTTAGTCAACCTGTACCATTTAAATGTGGTGTGGTATCGTGAGACGGTCGGTACAGAAAGATCATGGAACAGTCGATGGTATAGCATTCAGCAGAATAAAAGATTTCGATACCAAAGGATTGGATGGAATGCAATGAGTGTCCTATAGTCTACAGTAAATAGAACGACCAAGACTGGCTTGTGAATTTTACCATTAAACTTCAGATTGATCTCAGTCATAGCACCATTCTGAGCTAGCCTGGTGACCAATCCCTCTATGAGGTGTTTATTTGGATGCCCTCGATAGAGGGCTTGGTAAATCGGAGTTTAAACTTGGCTGAATGAGCTTCGTCATGAATATAGAAACTAGATTTACCTACCATATTTGGAAGTAAGTGATGGGAAAATCTCCTACCCCGCCTCGACGCGCATACATGACAATGTTCTGTATCATTAGTACTCTTACTCTGTATCCTCTCTGTCTCAGTCGTTGTTCCCAGATCTCTATTATTCACTGTGGATTCTACGAGCTATAAATGTGTTTTTTTTCTTGAAAACTACAATCCCCAACCACTTTCTTGAGTTCTTGACCCACCCCCTGATCCGAAGTCATTACAATCAAAGTTATCCTTTTGAGTCAAGAAAATGGAACCAAAAGGTCAAGGAAGTAGGCCATACAAGGTCAAGCAGGCAAAAGCGGCCTTCAAAGTCAATATGTACTGTTTGAATTCTACTTCCGAGCGTAAAAACTCAACTTCAAATCCTCGGAGCGGAATGCTGGTAGGCCATATCACGAGATGCTGGCAAAGAAAATGAAATGTACTTCATCCACGTTAATGTGGGATATACGTTTATGGAAAGTGGGGTCACATAGATAGAGAGAAAAGCGCATCCAATGTCCTTCGGTTATCTTGAATAATTGCTCGGCTGTGGCAATGAGATGTTGGGCAGTTCCATCCTGAGTAGCGCCTCTACGACCATTGTGTACGTGTTTCTAGAATTACCAGGTGTCTGAGAGAAGCTTGGACATAGTATGGCGTACGACTCACTCTCCAATACGTTACGTCCATCGAAGTGTCCTGATTGATTGAAATGGTCTTTATTCCATATTTGTTCCAGAAGTCTGATAAAGTCTGATACCTAAGAGGATACATTCAGCCAGACTGTTAAAATACAAGAGAATGCTTGAGCCTGCCTGTGTAGCTTGCAGCCGCTTTAAAGGGGATATCGTTATCGTGACTCGAGTTGGTTCCAAGAGCATGAGCAGTGCCATTATATGAGTCTTCCCAAAGCCGGTGGGTGCAAGTGTAAGCGAATCGGAGTAAACTGAAGATAAAGCAGCTCTAAGTTGAAGTTCCTTTGGTATTTCTGATCCTTTGGTTGCGTAGTACACCAGGAGACATATTCGAAGGGCTAACGTTCATTGATCCAGATTCAATGAAACCAGGTATTGCGCTGGGAGTTTTTCTGATGGCAAAAGGCTAGCTTTCATAGCTAGAACCTTGTAGGAGTCATTTCTGACCAGTTCAAGAGCAATAGATACAGTAATAGGACGTGTATTCAAGGACAGCATGAGCTATCGTCGACGTGTTGAAGAAAGACGCGCGTTGTGGCCACGGTAGGAGATTTTCCCATCACTTACTTCCAAATATGGTAGGTAAATTTAGTTTCTATATTCATGACAAAGCTCATTCAGCCAAGTTTAAACTCCGATTTACAGGTCCCTCTATCGAGGGGACCCAAATAAACACCTCATAGAGGGAACTGTCACAGGTCTAATTCTGAGCTTCTGGTTGGGAGATTTCGAATGACGCAAGAACCAAGGAGATCGTAAACCAAATAACGGAAAGCACTAGTTGGCGGTCAGGGCAAATACTGTTCAAGTTTATAATGACTATTGAGACAGTCGATCCCATATTTTTCACAAAGACACTCACTGTCTACTGAACCTAAAAGCAAAGTCAGGCTCTCAAACATCTGGGTTTAATTTTCCGTTCTTGATCCAGCAGTCTGGATTGAACTCATATGGATTTGAATACATCTTGTCGTCACGTAACATAGACCTAGTTCATGTTCATGACATAGATTCTTAAAAGGTAGAAGTGGAAAAGGAGTTGCACGGATAACTCACCAAACATTTGCAAAAACAATAGAGTTTGTTGGGATGTGATATGTTCGTCCTCAGTAGTGTAATGAGAAACACCTGTAGTAAACTTTTGCTGAATAGCTTATAGTGTATTATTAGACTTTTCAACGTACCAACGCTTGATACCCTTCTTCACTTCCTTCACCTCCACCCTCGCTCTCGCCCTCGCCTTCCTCATCCCCCTCATCCTCTTCATCACTCTTGTCATCAGCATACCCTCTCCCTCGCGTTCGCCTTCTCCCTCCTCCTCCCCTTCCCCCACCCAGCCTCCCCCTCCAAACCCGGAATCCTAGGCGCAAAATGATCTTCTGCATCCCCTGCGGGGAGTCGTAGGATATAGATAGTTTGGATTTATATTAACGGTGTTTCCATGAATTTAGTTTAGCTTCGAGGGAAGCTTGGGCTCGGTCATCGAAGGAGGTGGGTGGATGGATGGAGGGGTGGAGATGGCGTCTAGTCATGGAAGGAATATCTCGATAAAACGCAGGAGATGGCAGCTAGGGATTCTTCATCTTCTGACTCTGACTCGGGATCTGGTGGTGGTGGAGGGGAATCGGTTGTGGATGCAGATGGGGAATTTGAAGAGGATTTGAGGTGTATAGATGTGGGAACGAAGGGTGTAAACGAAACAAGATTATTTCCATCTTCATCATACTCGCCCCACACAAACAACAAATGAAGGTCCCCAGCAAGCATAGAAATAAACTTTTCATCCTTCACTGGGAAGATGTTTGACATCGTGAAAGGTTTGTTGGATTTAGATTCGATCCATTCCTTAGGTAGGAAGTTGTTCCTGGCGATGAATACGGCGAGGAGGATGAAGTCGTCTATGAAAGACTCTGTGATAGAGCGGAGTTGGATATCGAGGTATTCACAAAGGAGGGAAAGATGAAGGAGGTAGATTTGAGTGAATTGTTTCAGCTTTTTCGAGCTGGACCAGAAAAGGAGTGATGCAGTTGCTATCGAAAGCTTTCTCATCTAGATTTCTCACCACTCGCTTCAGCTTTCTCTTGTACTTCTCTACGTATATGACATGCTCAAGGAAGTAGGGGAGTGGTAGACCCTGCATGCAATAGAGTGGAATTTGATATCGAAGTATTCACAAAGGAGGGAAATATGAAGGAGGTAGATTTGAGTGAATTGTTTCGGCTCCTTCAAGCTGAACCAAAAAGGTGTGATGCAGTTGCTATCAAAAGCTTTCTCGTCCGGAAGCTTCTCGCCACTCGCTTCAGCTTTCTCTCGTACTTCTCTAGCCTCCTTCGCTGTACAAAAACGACGACAACGTTGCTGGTTCATCTTTGCCCAAGGAGCTACACCGTCGATGGTCATGAAGAAGAGTTTCTTGGGCTTGATTTTACTGATGGAATACCTGATAGATAAGTTAGCTATATTCTGTGAGAGAAATTGGAGCTTACCCATGGTTAGTTGTCATCGTTCGTGTCAGGGAAAGCATCGTCATTGTTGTTCTCGCTACTTACTAAGTAGTGAGTTTATTGGGGGGGCGGTTTTCAGGTCATGTGCGATACATGTGACTTGCATCACGTGAATTTTGTCAATCTGACATAAGCTACTTGCGATCTCTCTTCGTCCTACAAGTTATAATTACTTCAAACTTGAGTTTGACCCGTAAGTATTGTTTTAATTCATGAAAGATTATTTGTAAAACCAGTCAGAAATTTTGAAACCTCATGTTTTAACAGGCGCCAAAAGCGGCTGGCTGCAGGCTGGGGCGCGGTTGGCAGCTGTAGTTTACTACCTAAACTTTAAGTGAACCCCCGGGGCCCGGGGCATGGGTCAAGGTAACCTTGCTAAAACTTGCTAAAACTACATAAGATAGGCGTAGCCAGGAACTGACACCCTTATGTAATACCCTAAATTAGGGTTCCCACGGCCAAATCTTGGGGCGGCAGAAATTTTCATGTTAGGGTATCTCATTGCCAGCTGCCTCACGATGTTGCTGGAGTGTCCTAGAGGCCAAAATACTCAGTATTACCCACTTCCTTTGAGTATACATTAATATAGCACACAGAATGGTTTTTACCCAAGATTCGGTGGGCTTCGCTGCCATCAGGAATTACTGTATATGGCAATTTATTGATCACGTGACATATTACATAAGTGGCCAACTGCTAGGGGGTCGAAAACTCGAAATTGCACAGAACTACCAGAAAATGCGTTTGCAAGATAAGGAGAGGGGAATAAAATTTTTTGACTACTACTTCACAATATGGAATCTAAATAATATTCTGGCTTCTGAGAACTCTTCCCCTGGGGTCTATCTACCTTCCCCAGTAAGTGTTTGACATTATGTGACCATGGGGTGGAGGAGTAGTCGTCGTCATCTGAGCTTACATAAGGGGGTGTCGGTTCCTGGCTACGCCTATCTTACCTGGGATCAGACCGTAGGTTGAAAACGGTCATTTTAGGTTGACATTCATCAACTGTTTTGGTAGGTTGTTCATCAACCTACGTAGGTTACTTTTCACGCGAACGTTGGTTGAAAATTAGCTAAGAATAGGTTGAATGTGGAGGTTGAAATACAACCTGTTCAGCTTCCCTAGAGCTGAGCATCAATCCTCAGCCTCGGATCGATACTGATACTATCGTTGGTTCTCGTACCTATCATGACTCGGATAATTTCTCCTACCCAACCATGACCGGAATGTAGATGTTGAAGGTCCTAGTCCTAGTCCTATAGCACTCGTACCGGATGATGAAGATGGCTCACCACATTTGTATTTGTATTCGTGATACACGTGTCCACTTGTCATTGTCATCGGATAGTATATGTCAAATACCAGGAGTTGGCATTCAACAATTTTGATTGACTACGACTATCAATGAGAGACCTCCGTGAACCACTCCCACTCATACTCACACTCGGATGCAACATGTACGAAGATGTTGCTACAAGAACCCGCCAAAAAGAAAAGAAAATAGAAATATCAACACTCAAGACCCAACGAAAAGCCCAAAAACACCAACCATTCAACCAACCTCCCACCTTCATCTCATCCAAGTCCTCTCTCCACTCATCTACATGACGTACCTCCACCCTACTCTTTTCCCTTCATACCCCTCTCCTCTTGGACTCACCAAGTCCCTCTTTCTGCTTATTGAATGCCTCGTATCCATATCACCATCACCCCTCTGATCAAAACACCTTCCTCTCCCTCTCGGAGAACAAGGCGAAAGAGCTCGATGTCAGTCGACTGTACTGTAGCTGTTCAAATATCACATGAATCGAGGGTAAGGAGGATAAATGCATGGCATGGAACCAGAAAAAGAAAGAAAAAGATGGTAACTGGGGAAATAGTGCGATTTGTTGAGGAATTGCCAGTGCCCAGGATGGTGATGTCGCCTTTGAATAAGAGACAATGGTCGTGCATCAAGCCAGAGAGACTGCCATGGATATAATAGCATAATGACATTTGAGTTGGATGCTGCAAGGAAAACAATCTCTGAATCCATACCATAGTTCTTGTTCCTGTAGTAATGGGCACTCTGAATGTAACCACTGGCATGGACAGTAGTCTCCACCATGCCATCAAGGTATAAACTGAACAATGATGAGTTAATGAACAACGATGAGTTAACCCACATCGCGACCAGATGAAGGTAAATGAACATACACCATAATCATAATTACCAACAGTGCTCACAGACCAACCAACAAAGGCAATGTTTTTGGTAGTGGCGACATAGTGGTCGTTGGAGTGGTGCTGAATGAGATACCCTTGGTCGTACCCAAACAAGCAGATACTACAAAGCACTTTATTAGATTTCAAAATTTCAAAGGAATAGCTAGAATATCCTACGATTTCGGGTGGGTCTCACTAACTTTTTGGCATGGAAAGACGAATGTAAAAAGGTTGCATAGGTGGGGCAGTCATAACCAGCAAGAAGCTCAAAAGCATAAGGACCGAAGCCATAGTACTAAAAGAAAAAGTGAGTATAAACAAAAACATAGGGAGCAGCCAAAAGAAACACTTTCTTACAGTGTCAAGATAAGTAGTACCACTTTGGGCTGGGTCATTTCCAGTATAGTCCGCGATAGCCTCTTCCAGAACTAACTCATAAATGATACGTTGTCCCCGGTATTGGATGGTCGAAGTCCGGTATCACGAGAGAAAGTGATGTAGAAACTGAAGTCCACTGGAAAAAACTTCACGTGAGTAGGCATTCACAGAGAGACGAATAGTATAAACGTACTTCACTGGACATATTGGTTCTCAACATCAACCTTGTACCTCAACCCATCACTACCAGAGGAAGGGAAAGCCACAGGAGGTGCCTTCTTACTATCTCACATCGTAGAATATGCACCAACGGTAGTATTGGGACCCTAATAATCAGTCCTGATCCAAGAACTCTCATAGTTCCTAGTCATCTTCTCCAAATCTCTGGCTTCCTGAGTGGTGCAGAACGTAGTGGTGAGGTTGTAGTAGACATTATTGTACAGCCAGCCAATGACAGAGCAGCCAGAAGGATCACAGCCAGTAGTGTTGACTTTGAAGTAAAGTCCTTGAGGGGGGAGGGTCTTGCTATCGAAAATGGAGGTAGGTATATGCCAGTAGGCCACCCATTGAACAGTGATGTTGGGTGTAAGGTGCCAGAGAAGTTCAATACCCAAGTGTCCAGGTTGTCGTCATCAGAGCCAGAGGCGGTCTAGATACAATGAGTTAAACCTCATTCCATGTGCGAGGGAGTGCAACATACACCATTCAAGGAGTTGGTTACAATATCCTGGATGCTGGCAGAAACGTTATACTACAGCCCAATGAGCAATCAGTTCGTTTCGGGTAATCCATAAAGACACTCACCATGAAGTCATTCGTAAGACTCTCATCAGCATCGTAATTTCTCTGTATCACAATACTATCGCAATGCCCTTGGTAGTTGGCCTGCTCAATTCGGAGACAGTGCTTTCATTCATAATAGGAAGAGGCCCGATCTACACGAAAGAGGCAAAAAAAAAAATTGAGCATTCGAAAAGACGAGTTACACAAGACGACGTACATGGAAATCCTGGACCCAAGGCTGCTCCGTGGCTCCAAACCAGATCGAAGTGTGAGCCCATCTTTTTCTGGCTTCTCCGCAGAGCTGTCGAGATATGGTATATTGGGAGTCAAGGTCTCGACAACCACGATACTATTGTCCCAGCTACAATCAAAAACACGAGTCAGCTTCGACACTACCATCAAGCAATAAAAACGCGTATACCTCGTCGCGTTCTCTGAGACTGCAGCCGTAAGGTTCAAACCAAGTTCAAAACGCATTCGGAAATTGATGCGATCAAAAGCGCGTAATCATAATTACAGTATATTGTATCTAATAAAGGAATTTCGGGCGGATAATTCCTACAAAGAGTAAGATAGTAGTAATGCAGTATTACGATTTTATTATGTAAAATTACCTAGAAAGGGTATGCTGTGCTGAATCCAGCAGCAAGAACTCGTTTGGTCACTTCGTTCCCTGCACTCGTAACTGAATTCAAGGGAACGCGGTGATTCCAAATTTGGTAGCATGGGCGGAGCTCAAATTTCGCAGGTGTTGCCCATAATACTCATTAACTTGAACCTGCGCCTGCTTTACCGCCACAGGTAACACGATGGGCTTTGCAGAGTTAGCCCCAGAGCTTCTCGAGAGAACTTTTACCGTTCTCTTCTTCGCAAGCTTTGGCCCCTACCAGCTAAGCTCCGGTTCTTTTCACGCACCTTATTTGCTCGTTCCAGCTCTACGCGTCTGTAAATCTTGGAACGCTGCCGCAGAGCGTGTTCTCTACTCTGCTATTTACTTGGGTTCCGGATATAAGGACGAAAAAGCCTTGAAAGAGCTCTGTGATCTACTAGAGAAGAATCTGCGCTTGTCATTCATGGTTCGCGAGGTCCGTTTTACGACCGAATTGAGCAAGTCTGAAGCAGGGAATCAAGTCAAATTACTACGTCTTTGTCCAAAGATACAGAAATTACAGATCGACGGGTGGAATGGATATTATTTGACCGATTTTCACGATGCTATCAAGGGACTGCGCTTTCTCAAATCTTTGAGACTCCTGAGGTGGTGTACTCTGTCACTTTCAAGCGCGCGAATTTTTCGTTCATTTCTCGGTATAGATATACTTTTAGAGATACGGAATGTGAGGCTTTCGCTTCTTTCGACAAACTTTTGGACATGCTACAGCATATGTCCGCACTCCAATCCCTCGTTTTTGCAGGTGAATACCCCAGTGCTGTTGATGGATTGATTTGGGAACCAGGTCAAGAGGAAGAAGAATCCGTCTATAGTTACTGGTGGGATGAGGGGCTACCCGAGAACGACCCATTCTACGACCAGCATATCGAACTCATGCAAGATGCGAGAAAGAGTCGTCTCGAACGCATCTCTCTCCGATTTTCTGTCCTCTACCCGCGAGAAAATACCTGTCCCGAATTCAAAGTCTTCCGATGGCGGGATTGGTGGAGTTATATGCACATCCGAACTCTTTCTCTCATCGCTCCAAATCTGGAGGAAATTCATTATCTGCGCTTCTCGTTGAACAGACTGGGGAGGGAGGAAGCAGAAAAGGCTCTGGAGAGATGGGGTTCGTCCCTTCGTTATCTTAGCTTGTTTCCGAGTGATCCCGGGGATGATCTCGGTAAGATGCTGCTGACGGACGCGTTGGCCTCTAAGATGACCAGTCTACGCAAGTTAGAGGTGAACATCAACGCGTTCGCTGTAAGGGACCCTTTGGATTACAACCTGGAGAGTCTGAAAAGCTTTCCGGTTTTGGAAG
>RCHF01005190.1:0-10706 GCA_003987895.1 Neonothopanus nambi | reverse complement strand
CTGGTGTATATTCGAAGAGGACGAGGACTTGGGGGCGATATTGAAGGATTGACGTTTTGCTCTGGCTTGCTGGCTTCATGCTGGGAGACATTTGGAGAAGAAAGATCTGAATTTTGAACAGCAGAGTCAACCACTGGCACGGAATCTGTCTGAATAACGGGTTCAGCAGTGGTCATGCTAGACGTGGCAGTTTGAGTAAAAAGATGTAGTGATGGTCGACTCGGTCGTATGTGCAATTGAGGTTCAAGCGGGACTTGAAACCATCATCTACACCATTAATAGTAACGCTATTTGTTTTCTGCATATGCACAAGCTCACTCTCAAGCATTTTATTCTCAGAGTACAAGTTCGTAACCTCTACCGAGATGCTGTTCGTGCCTGCAGAGGTATGCGTCTCCACAGCTATAAGGAAAGCTTTGTTACAATTTATCTTTCGTAGTCATACCTGACCGAAGGATGCGCCGCGAGACACTCGCCTGGATTCGAAGCGAGTTCGAAAGAAACAGACACTTAACCGATGTAGTGCGTCGTTCACCTCTAGTTTCTTGAGTCACTTCTAAGGTGTCGTCGTAACAGAAGCTGATTGAAGAGAAAATACATCTTGGTCGACGCGAAATGAAGCAGATATTACCTTGGGGATCCTTCTAGCCACCCCGTTTATAATACCGCGGCTACAACAACGATATCATTGCTGAGGCACTCTACCAGTCGGAGGATGCCTAGATTCTACTGTGGCTACACCCATCAGCCTTAGGGAAGAGAGAAGAGTATACCTGAGGAGGATTAATTTTGTCCGAGAAGGAAGAAAAGTGGGTTTAGAGTTCTTGTAATTGGATTTCCAGCTACACAAAGCATCGACATAGAGCTTCAACATTGTAACTTGCTAGCGCGCACTTTGACTTCTCTGCTGGCAACACATTTTGTACCAAGTAACCTCAAGTAACATTCCCTTGTGACACCTTGTGACGTGAACACGTGAACTCCCGTGAGTGAATCTCGATTTCAGATTCGATTAGCCTGAGGCAATATGATGAGGCTTTTCGCTTCGTTCAGACCAGAGGATATCTCACTCTCAACTCGGGATCATTCTTTCTCAAGAGAAAAGTTGAAGAGATAGAGGATCCGAGGGTGAGGCGTCAGCCATATATCTCCTATCCTCATTCGTGTCTGTAAACCTTCACAGACAGTAAGTCACAACAGGAGTACTCAGACAATTACTAACTTGAACTTCCTGCTCTTCGTCAGCCAAACATGGAAGTTTTCATGACAGATATACTATTTTCAGCAACGAGACATGATGTCGTTAGAAAACTTGCTTCCATCCTCCACGGCCCAGGATATGTCAATCAATTCTCATCTCTGCTCATCAACTTCCATGTACAGCTCCATCGGCGCAAACAAGGCGGCAATAAACAACACAGCGGAAGTGGTAAAAGCTGTCTTATTGATTGCTATATAGCTTCACTGCTCACAACTTACGCCTCAGGTATCTTGACGTTACCAAGTGTGGCCATTGGAGAGAAGTTCCTCAACGAATATGGGGAGCGTCCGGATCAACGTTTGCCATCGAAGACTTGCTCTATAGGTCGAAGGAGGATTAAGTTTTCCTCAAGCAAGAATACTCATATCAGACGTGACGTTCTTGAAACGATATCTCGTTTGCCCTATCAAGACCCCTCAGTCGCTGAAGAGGAGGAAAGGCGACAAGCTGTTCTCCGCTCAGGTGTAGTGAATGTGAGACAAATTCAATTTGGATGGGATACTCGGGATTATCTTTTCTCGGTAGAATGGGAACATGACTGTTCTGGTCATGGATGTTTGCTATTCGATTATGAACAACGAGAAATTCGAATCAAGCAAAGGCATTCATCCATTCCAACTGGCTTTCTAGTCATTGCCATTCGACTGCCATCTATCCAATATATCTCCGTTCACACCTATCTGGGCAAAGACCCAGTCATATACTTCCAACTCTGGAATCCTCCTTCGTTTGAGGTGGAAACCGATAACTCACTCCGCAAACGCCTCACTCACCTACCCATCTCAGGGCACGAACGAGTAGCCCCGTATACCTCTCGTTCACTGCGCTTGATATGTGCATCGGAGAATGACCTACGGGAATTTCAACGTCTCTACCGTGCCATTGACTCTCGTGCTCTCGATGACAACGAGTATCTCATCGTGCGTCGAAACATCTTTTCTGCTTCTGCAATTCAACAATTGCAGAGGTACTATAAGGCATTGCACTGGATTGTTGTCTTCCAGGTAGAAGCTCTTGTTAGGAAATTGGTGGTGGATGTGCAAGAAATGCTTCAACTTTTACCCCAGATTCTACACCTTTCTCAGCAAAAAGGCAAGGTGTATACTGCAGCTATGCTTCGTCATTTCAACGCAAAGGCTACCATTACAGTATTTGACAGTGATGTTTTTGAATGCTTTAGTTCGGCTAAACGTGACTATGCCGAGCTAGCAAAGGGTCTATCCCTTTCCACGGCAGCAGCAGACCTTAGCCTATATGATTCGTTACATGTCATAGTGACTCCAACAACGTATCTTCTCGATGGCCCATTTCCAGAGCGATCCAACAGGGTGATACGCTGGTACCACAAGAGTCATCACGAATGCTTCTTGAGAGTCAGTTTTATGGATGAGGGTCGCCTCCAATTCCGGTGGGTCTGGAATTCGACTCTGGATACTATGTTATTTCTGTGTTATGACTGATTCTCCGCAGATCCGATCGAAATGTGGACGGGAAAGACTTCATACACCGACGACTTGGTAAATTGTTTTCAGAAGGGCTGACAATAGCTGGCCGAAACTTTGCCTTCCTTGCCTATTCTCAGAGCGCACTAAAAGAGCATGCAGGCAAGTTCTTAAGTCTTTACAAAAGGGTCTGATGGGTTAATGAACTTGAAAAATTCTAGTGTGGTTCGTCAAACCTTTTCGTGATCCAGAGCACGGATATACAGACGCATCCACAATTATCAAGAAGATAGGGAATTTTACCAGCGAAGACCTTCTCCGTTGTCCTGCACGTTACGCTGCGCGCATCTCTCAAGCATTTACTGCTACCGACGCATCTACTGTCGAGGTCGAAGAAATCCTTTTAATCGATGATGTGACTACTCCTGACGAGAAGTATACTTTCACCGACGGCGTCGGCACGATGTCTAGAGAATTGGCCAAGAATGTCTGGGCTGAGCTCAAGGCAACAAAACGACGATCCAGAAATCGTCAGACTCCACTGTCTGCGCTTCAAATTCGCCTCATGGGCTCGAAGGGAATGCTCAGCATTGACCACAAGCTACGAGGGCACACAATCTGCCTGCGCCCTAGCATGATAAAATTTGATTCACCGGATTCGACACAAGTAGAGATTGCGCGCGCTTTCGACAGGCCCGGAAGATTTTTTCTAAATCGACCACTCATCATGCTCCTAGAAGATCTGAAAGTACCGTATGAGACGTTTGAGTACTTTCAGGACAAAGCAGTCGCACAAGTCAGACGAGTCGCAGAGAGTCTTGAAGTTGCAGGTCGTATGCTAGAAAATTTTGGTCTGGGCACATCGTACCGCTTGACGTCTGTGCTGCTCGGTTTGGCCAAATTAGGTCTGGAAAACCTTTTCGACGACTCATTCTATAAGAGTATGCTTCAATATGCAGTGCACCATATACTTAGAGGTACATTCCATAATCATGTTTGGTACAACCTCTCATGAAGATTCTTCAAGATCTCAAAAACCATGCTCGCATTCCTGTTGATGGTGCTTGGACGCTTGTAGGCGTGGCTGATATTCACAAGCATCTCAAAGCAGGGGAGATTTTCGCTTGTATCAAGCCTGTAGATTCCGAGATGATATATCTCCAGGGGCCTGTTCTAATAACCAGATCGCCCGTGGTGCATCCTGGTGATGTTCAGGTTGTTCAGGCAATCGGAAAACCTCCCAGAGGATCTTGCTTTGAGCGAGAGCCCCTCGTTAACACTGTAGTTTTTTCTATACAAGGTGCAAGGTCCTGGCTGAAAATGATTGGCAAGCAATGTCGCTGAACTTCCTATTTCTAGGTTCTCGTCCTCTGGCTTCCTGCCTCGGTGGCGGTGACCTCGATGGGGATGTTTACAATGTAATACCACTAAAAAGGATACCTGGTTTCCGGCCGAAAGTCACGTATCAGCCTGCTGAGTACGCTCCTGCGAAGAGGAAGTTGCTGGATCGTGATTGTACGATGATGGATGTTGCAGAATTTGTCATGGAATACATTCATAGCGACGTAGGTCGGAATTCTTCATCGCATTCTTAAAGAACTAAACGGCTCATACATTCGCAAGGTGCTTGGCCTTGTTGCTATAAACTGGTTGACTATAGCAGACCAGAATGCTATGGGCATTCTGCATCCGGATTGCTTAAAACTATCCCAGCTTCATAGTGATGCTGTAGACTATCCGAAATCTGGCCAGGTAACTATTATATTTGCCGCTTTGTCCATGTTCATCCATTTAATCAACATTGATATAGCCTGTTGATCCTCAAGCTATACCAAAACTACATTTTCGCAGGCAGCCAGATTGGAGAGCCCCTGAGACAGTTAACCCAAGCTCAGCGCATTACTATGAGTCGCAGCGCGCGATTGGTCGACTTTTTAGGAAGATCGACCTTCCTATGTTACACTCAGAGAGTGCACCTTCCAGGCCTGAGCGAAGGAGAATCCGACAAGGTCGTCCGCGGCGAGAGGATGTAAATGGACTAACTGACTCGCTCGGCCATGTCCACATTGATGACAACGATCTAGTGATTGCTCTTGAGGATCGGCTAGCTCAATTTCACATCCCCATTCATGAGCCTCACCGTGACATTACACTGGATGTTTCACAGATTTGGCAGAGTTACCTCTCTGAGTTTGAGACTATTCTTGGGTCTCATACGTTGTCACACGGAAACACTGCGATACTGACAGAAGAAGAAGCGATTCTAGGAACGATTGCAGCAAAGACTTCGCAGCCACGTAAGAGATCAGATGCGATGGCCAGGCTGAGGCACGTACCCAAATTCCGTTGAACTGACTGTGGGCTGACCGTTGAAATCCCAGAGAACATACTGACAGGCTGGTGAAATCGACCAAAGAACGACTCGCAGGAGATGATGATCAAAGTAGTGAAGAAAGCTGCTTGAGGGCATGGGTAGCTTGGCAACTGTCGCGAACACAGTCCAGAACGCCTGTGGTAGGCGCAAGGAGTTTTGGTTGGATCGCTCTCGGAGAAATTTTTGACTCCGTCAAGGAGATTGAAGACAGAGAAAGAGAATTTGTGCAAAGGCGATTTGGCCGCTAGTTTAGTCTATCTCTTGGTAAATTACAACACCTGCATGTTTGCCAATGGTACAATAATACAAGTGATGAATGGATAAAATGGCCGGCCCTTGGTGAAACCAATACGAAATCCTAAGCTTGATTGCGCAGAACTGCAGGACAATCAGGAAATTAGAAAGATACAACATCTTAGACACGTACTGAGGATAACCGAATCACCACTTGACAGATAGTTAATCATAGTGGTCAAGGCGAGATAGAGAGACGATGCTTACCGAAGGAACATCTTACTGATGAAACGATCCTTGTTGACTGGCTTTTTGTTTTTCCCCTTCGGAATCTCGGTCCACATCTACAATATATGTATCCGACACTCAATGAAGAACAAGTCAAGATACGTACCTCCTTCACGTTCTCTAGAACCTGGAAGGCAGTGTCAGCCAAGCGAAACATTACAGAAAATACTCTATTCACCATATTACTATGTCTGTCAAATGCTTTTACACGAGCTAACAGCTTCTTATCGTTTCGCAGAGAGATGAGAACTTGGGTATGGTTTCGAACTGCTTGTTGAAGGACTGACAGTGGACCCTGCGATATTTCATGTTCCTCCAATTGTCGTAGTTGAGCCTCGTCTAGCTCGGATTTAGGAACGTGAACATACTGACTGAAGGCAAGTAAGAGATCAGCAATTGAGCTAAGAAAAAGGTAAAGGTACGGACCTCATTTTTGAGGGTTAACTAGGGAGCTGGTTTGTTTAGCCTTATTTATACTTCTGCGTTCAGTTTCCTCGAGGCCTCCTTCCGCCTTCCATTTTCGTCAGTCACTTTTTTTCTCATTCTTCATGGGTCGGTTGAGGCAAAAGGGGAAGGCTGGTGCAGCCAAGGCCTATGTTACTCGCTCGGCAGCTATCAAGAAGCTTCAATGTTCTCTTGCAGACTTTCGTAGATTGTGCATCCTAAAAGGTGAGTCAAGTTTTGGTTCCAATAGATCCTTGGATTTATCATTACACTTGCAGGAATATTTCCTCGGGAGCCCAAAAGTCGAAAGAAAGCAAACAAAGGTTCATCTGCTCCTACTTCATTCTATTATGCCAAGGACATTGCATATCTTGGCCATGAACCCGTCTTGAGGAAGTTGCGAGAACATAAAGCGTTCGCAAAAAAGTTATCTCGAGCGCTTGGTCGTGGAGAATGGAGTAATGCCAAAAGCCTAGAAGAGAACAAGCCTGTGTATCGACTAGACCATATCATCAAGGAAAGGTGCGTCGATGCAAATCCCGAGATATATTTTCGCGGCTGATTACATTAATTTGTTTCTACCTTTTCCAGATACCCTACCTTTATTGATGCCATTCGGGATATTGACGATGCATTATGCATGGTTTTTCTTTTCGCATCTCTTCCTTCCAACCCTCGCCTCCCACCGTCTCTCATTGAGAACTGCACCCGCTTGGCAGCTGAATGGCAATTGTATATCATGCATTCACAGTCACTACGAAAAGCGTTTTTGTCAATTAAAGGAGTTTATTATCAGGCCGAGGTGATGGATCAAACTGTGACATGGCTTGTCCCCTACCAATTCACACAAAGTGTTCGTTCATCTGCTCCGCACCTTGTTTAACTGCTGACTGTTGTTA
Organism: Neonothopanus nambi; assembly: GCA_003987895.1. NCBI lineage: Eukaryota > Fungi > Basidiomycota > Agaricomycetes > Agaricales > Omphalotaceae > Neonothopanus > Neonothopanus nambi. The sequence goes on along the minus strand of RCHF01005190.1, from coordinate 3,764 downwards.
TAGATACCTCCGGATGTGGATGTACGAGTAATGCTTACCTTCCTCGAATTATATCAAACATTGCTCGGCTTTGTGTTCTTTAAGCTATACACGGATGCTGGCCTTGTTTATCCTCCGCCGCTTGACACGAAAAAGGACGAAGGTGCAGCTGGAGTGGGAGCATTCCTTCTTCTGGACGCCGTTCATCAGTCCACCAATAAGATCATCCCCCAAAAAGTCGTTGAAGTTGATGGCCGACAAGTATCAGGGAAGGATGTCAATCGCACTATCAAAACTCTCGCATCTTCTTCTGAATCCAACATTGTGGACGTGGGCATGCCGACACAAGTTGACACTGAGGATGCTGAAGAGGAATTTGTACCGCAACCTTCCAAGTCCGATCCTCAGTCCACGACAACGCTTACCACGCTAAAATCGTTAGAAGCTTTACCTCAATCCTTAAACACCACCCTCTTTGCACCATACACCTTTTTCCTTTCTCGGGAGACTTCAAGACCGATATTCGAGTTCCTAGTGCGGTCTTTTGGGGGTCGCATAGGATGGCCAGCATCCTCGGGTAGCGGATCGCCTTTCGATGAATCAGACCCATCTATAACGCACGTCATAATTGATAGGCCTGTTGTAGAGCAAACACATGAATCTCCTGAAGAGCGGGAGCGGAGACTCGGGAGAAAGTACGTTCAGCCGCAATGGGTAGTTGATTGCATAAACGCTGGCAAGATTCTGCTCGAGGGGCCTTATGCACAGGGTCAAACCCTTCCTCCCCACCTAAGCCCCTTCGGTGAATATGAAGGTGCTTATGACCCTGTTGCTGTGATAAGTGAAGACAAGCACGAGGTTGCTGAAGAAGGGGATAGCGAGGATGATGATGTTGAGATGCCTGACGATGAAGATGAAACTGCTTTGAAAGCTGTCGCAGAGGCTGCCGCCGAAGATGCTGCCGCTCTCAGAGCCGCTGAACTTGCAGCTGAAGCTGCAGGCGTTGACCCTGATGCCTTTGAGAAGGAGGTCTCGAAGTCGCGCCGCAAGCAGTCTCAGAAATCTGCAGGTGGTCGTGTCGAGGATGCGGAACAAGACATGAACAAGATGCTGATGAGCAATAAGCAGAAGAAACTATACGAGAAGATGAAGTATAGTCAAAACAAGCGTGCTATGGAGGTACGGCTACTGAATTCTTTTGCTGATTTTCACTCATGTCTACTTCCAGCGTGCAAATCTAGAAGAGAAAAAGAAAAATCTTCTGAAACAAAAGCGAAAAGCTGCGAAGACATAATATATGTGCTCTTTCGTATTTCCTCGTCTCCAACGCTAGTATCCCACTACATACATAATAGATATATTTCCTGAATAAGTGCGTTCATTGTGAGAGAGCAGTGTAGTGAGTTGGCCTTATGTCATAAGCGGCAATATGTAATAGTTTGTTACAATCTCAGCATCGACAGCTCTCGTATACACCGTACATGCTCAATACTTCACGAATCTGCACAAGACAGCGGCCTGCTAGTTGATTGAACTCGGATTTCTTAAGTGAAATATCGAGTCTGCTCTCCTCTACACTCATTCATGACTGGACGAAACCCATTTGGCTCAAAAGACCATAGCTCTCACTCGCAGGAAACCCCACCACCTTCTTACAAGGAAAGCAATCCTTCCCCAGTGATATTTGCGGAAACGACAGTGACGACGACAGAAGTAGTAACAACTACGACCCAGACTACCACTCATTTCTTTTCCCTACCTCTCTGGAGGAAGCGAACTGCTGTACCATCTTCGTCCCAATCCATCACTCCCAAGTCAGCATCGCACAATAGCGTGGACGAGATGGGACATTTAGGTGCTTCGAGGCTCATGGTTGAGAAAGATTTGCCCCCCACYCCTCCTAATGACTCAGACCAGGACCAAGGCAGTCGCGACTCCCGTTTGAACTCTCAGCGAAACTCTGTCGACGAGATAATGGAAGAGAGCATGCTACCATCGCTTTTCCCTCCTCCTGATTCCACGAAACCGTCTTCTTCCAAAGATTTATCTTCTCCCTCTAGGTCAACCGCTGCTGCTCTAGCCCAGGCATCTCTAGGCATTGGTCTCCCCCACGTCCTTCCTCATGCATCGCCTCCCAGTTCTTCCCCTGATATCAATAGCGTTGCATTTATTGTCCCACCATTTGATTTATACTCAGACTCGTCTTTTCCTCCAGGGGGTCATCCTCAGTCAAAGACGAGAACTCTATCATCAGCAGACCGGTCCAAAGTAGCTGAGCCCAAGACCTCGAGTCGACGTCGCACACGTGGTTTATCTCTAGGTCCTGCAGCATTACTTCAACTTGGATCACCCGATTCAAAGGGAAAAGGGAAGGAGAAGGAAGTCTCCGGCACTCCTGTCAAATCACTCACACGGAGAGCATCATTCTGGTCCAGAAAGAAGACAACGTCTCACGAAAATGACACGCCTCCCCCGAAGAATGAACTGAATCTCGCCCCACTCCCCTATCTCCCTCCAATTTCACCTTTTAATGTAGACCTACACACCGGGGTCTCTGGTTCGTTAGACCAGAATGATGTAAACCCTCATCATTCCAGAGGTCTTTCGAGAAGCTACTCAGAGCGTGCTAGCTCGACGCTTTCTTCGCCAAGGCCTCCAGATCCTGGAATACCCAAACCCCAGAGAATATCCCGCAGGCCTGCAACTGCAGACCCATCTGCACGGCCCAATGCCGCCAAACTCATATTATCAGGTTCTAATGAGTATTTAACATTGTCACCCCCTCATTCTCCCGCAGCAGATCACGAAATGTCATCATCTCACAGCGAAACTGATCTGCCTCGTAGGCCTCGAGCTCAGACAAATCCACCCCTTCTACATCGCCTGTCTATGAACCTTTTTTCCTCGTCGTCATCTCACTCTCCATCTTCATCGTCACCAGCACCTCCAAATACGTCTGTACGAACATCTCTATCTCGAGCCGCAGGTGGTATACCAAAGCCTCAAGTAGATGAGGAATCTCCAGAGGGCTACCTAAGTCGTTTGATGGACTCGGTCAGCAAAGCCGAAATTGCAGGTATCCTGGCTTCGAGGCAAGTTAATTGATTCTCTTTCTGATGTTCAAGCATTTCACTAACATCCCTCAAAGCAATGACGATTTTCATGTTCAAGCTTTGAGGGCCTATATTGGTCGCTTTGATTTCGCTGATGACCCATTGGATGTAGCCCTTCGTAGGCTACTCATGGACGTAGGACTTCCTCGCGAAACCCAGCAAATAGACCGTGTTATGGAAGCATTCGCTTCAAGATACTACCAAAGCCATCCGAGCCTCTTTACGTCACAAGGTACCTATCGCCAGACTTTATTCCTGCAACTGTTATACTGAATATTTTAAGATCAACCTTATATTCTCGCTTTTAGTCTAATCATGTTGCATACCGATGCTTTCAATAAATCAAACAAGCGAAAGATGACCAAGCCCGATTACATCAAAAACACAAGACTTCCCGGTGTTGCTCCCGAGGTTTTGGATGTGAGCCTTGGTTTGACTCATAAAAAATGCCCTTCGATTGACTGTATCTAGTGTTTCTACGATAACATTGTATTTGCTCCGTTCATCTTCATTGAAGACCCAGTCGATGTCAACGGGCAACGGGGCTATATTCCCGACGGGAGCCGAGTGGTATCGTCTTTGAATAATTCTGTAGGCTCTTCAGGTGGCAGTAGCGGCTCGACGCTTCTTGGAAAAGGAAACAGGGTTGATCCCTATTATCTCATCACGAAT
>RCHF01005178.1:0-11042 GCA_003987895.1 Neonothopanus nambi | reverse complement strand
TTAACTTCCAATTACACGAAAATGAAACATTCTATACAGGTGCTCTTGTCACAACCGGTACCCTCATCATGGCTACAGTGAGACTGCGCCAAGGGAACTCCGTGAAATTCCAACACTGGTTACGTGCCAGAGTAGCCTTTCAAGCCCTCACGATCTTTGCTGTTCTCGGTGGTATATACAAATACGGCCAGGCAAATTTAGAAGAAAATCAAAGAATTTTGGAGCAGAGGAATCAGAAGTTAATGGAAAAGAAGATGGAACAGGAGAGGGCGGAGTTGGAGAGGAGGATTCAGGATGCTGAGATATCGCAGAGGGAAGACGAGCTACTTAGAGGACGTGGGACTGGCACTGCTACTGGCGCATCGACGAAGACAAATTCTGGTTCAGGTGGATGGTGGGGACTGTTTAATGGTTCAAGCTCAAATTCGGGTACTTCAGAACGGCAAATACCAGCACCGCCGGCACCCTCACCTCCCACAACCAGTTCAAGTTTGTCAGAAAATAGTACTTCTGGAAACAGTTGGTGGAGATATCTCGGTTGGAGCGGTAGTAAATCAGATTCAAATTCGAGTGCCGAAAAGTCTTCGAAGGAGACATGAGGCAATCTAACACACAAAATACGATTCATTGTACACTCTATTTCCCCACTCATCGCACTAATTGCATCATATTGCTTGGATTTCCCATACTGCTTTCCTCCGAGTTGAGTTCGGGTATCCTTGCGGCCCGTGTGCAGTGCAATACCGGGTATAAGCTACTTTGGAGCGAGGTCTGGAGACGCAGCGAAGTGTGGTGAGCTGGCACTACTAATGAGTGCGTGCGTGCGTCAAAAGGTCTTCTAGGTGAGGGAGAAATAAGTCATATTAATGTTATTTCATCCTGAACCTTCCGCTGTGGAGTCTCTCCTGGCGAACTTGTTGGATCCTCGAACGAAATAGGAATGCCCCAACCTTCTTCGAAAATTTCGTCCGCATTAGGGGCTGCTATGACTGGATCAGGATCAGTACCTGTGCCTTCCCAGCCAGGTATAGGCCCCGTCTGCCTTGTCACCCTTTCCACCCGTCGAAAGAATTCTGTTCCAAGAAAACCAAACTTGTCGCCTGGGGTGAGAACGACACCATTTGAGGACAGATAGAACTTTATTCCGGCGGACATGGCTTTAGCAAGGTCGATGTAGATTAGAATTCTAGATGACTTTCGAATTCCTATTTGATTGCGACATAAGTTGGAATTAAGCATAGATAGAGATATTTCTCCTGGCTCACCGCTTACGACGCCTTTACCGGCAACGCCTTGTGCCATATGGATATGATTCCTGCCCATTCTCGAGAGTCCTTGCAGTGCTAAAAATCGCGTGAACAAAGGTGTAGCCGGGTTAAAAAATAAACGGAGGCCGCGTACATATCGACGTCCAAGCTTCTTCTGTCGTTCCATGGACAGCCATAGGTATCTCATCGGGCGAGGAAATACGCCGTAGCTCCAAATCCGCTACCTATGCAATATACTAGAAATTAGAAACTTCTTTCGTATCGACAATAAGACGACATACCGACATGGAATGTCCTTGATTTGCTCTAATCCACCAAACGTCTGGCTCATTGGAGTCAGGAAGTCTATAAGCGAGCGTAAACCGCGATTTTCTATCTCTTCTGACAACATTTTCCAAAGTCGTGAAGTCGACGTTCTGAAGTAGAGGATGTCGGAGCTACCCTCATCATGCTACGCATCAATTCATCTAAGAGCTCTTTAAGAAGAGACACCGACCTACCAGCTCCTTGACACGAACAAACCCATCATCGCGTATGTCAAGGCCATTCGAACGACCTCCATGTCGAAGGACGAAAGAGAGAGTCCTTGAAATTTGCAGGCACTTAGCGTTTCTTGATGGCCGATGTGTGGCATAATTTCGTCGAGCTAGTTGGTGTTGAAAAACTGAAAAACGAGATTTACTGCTCGACAGTGCTTGGAACAGTGAAAGCATTGGAAGAACTGGAGGTGTAATAGTGTTTGCGTCACCGGGGGCCGGCAAGAAGACGGAATTAACGGTATTGATTGCGGATTTTTTTTTGCTTATCTCGATTCCTTCCTTCCCGCTTATCTCAAAAAGATAATCTTCTAAGTACCAATTTACGAGCTATGTACTTTCTCTTGACTTTCTCACTTTAGTAGCGATACACCAAGCTCTACTCACATTGTCAAAGTATGTACTAAGCCAGCAACTAACGACGGCGAACCTAGTACTTTCACCGTATTATGGTGACACAGAAGTTCCGTCGAGCGAGACCGAGTTCGACGCCCAAGCCTCGAGGTCTCAAGACCATTCCCTCGCGGTGCCCAACATAGCCGGTATTTTATATCTAATTAGAAGCCGTTAGAAGGGCCCGAGAACATCAGATATGTGGTGTCGATCCGATTGATTGTTCGACGTCCGTGGCCTGGCTATAGCTAGAGCTGCTGAAAATCCTGTCTGGAAGATCCGACGACTCGGTTTGACCAGGAAAAAGTACTCTGCTCGCCGGAGCCTTTGCTATGTATGTGTTCATGCTCCTCTGACGGCCGAAACGACTCCGTTGAAGATTTACCGATTAGCCGTCTCTGCGGTTCTAAGTTTAAAGGGCGTGGAGTCACCTCTGCGGAGCCTCAGGCCACCGTCCCACCACTCGTACGCATTCTGTTCATTTAAGCAGTCGTATTTCCAGGCACGGCGGATGAGTCGGCCAGTTGTCGGCTTTCGGAGAGTCAGATGAACGCGTACGTGAATGTGATTGGAGGAGTTGAAGTTTTCGTTTGGTACTTGTACCAAATTCGGACGAAATTAAGAAGGCAGATATAGATTTTTTTGACTTTCACTTCTTGTATTAGGCCCACGGGGAAATACACAAGCACCCACATGTCGCAGAAGGTGTAAAGAACATCGTCGTATCAGCGCTTGACATATCAGCTGTGGCGCCGAGAGCATGAATCAGACAGAAGCGCACTGGGATTTGGAAGATAAGGATAAGATGACAAGAGGATGGCCCGCTCCGGACAAGGAGCCCTTAATCACAAGGACAGGAATAACGAAAACATACCCCGACATCCCCGAAGTCATCATGTCATTTTTGACTGACATGACGTTCGTACGAGGACACTGAAGGACCTAGGATCTTGATTGTAAACAGCTTCTCCAAGATATGTGAGCGAGTAAATCCATGTGTGCTATTGAAATAGAGGCGCGAAATATGCCACGATCATCGCAGTGCCCAGGCCAGAGGATAGTTCACCGTACAGCCGAAAGACCAAGTACTAAACGAAGAAAGGACAGAAGACCGCTGGGAAGTAAGAGAACATATATGGTCGAGGAAGACGTTCTGATGGGCCCCACATGTTTTTTGCAGACGGGAGTTCCCGATAGATAGCGTGGCCGAAAAAGTCCCACTAAGACGAATTGGAGAGAGAGTCGAAAGCAAGAAAGCCAGTCTCTCTAATAATATTCTGAATATTGGAATTTATGGAGAAAGATGAGACGAGAGAAGGGAGTAGAGACTGTGAAAGCAGGGATACCCAAAAAAGGAAAGGTCGAACGCGTCTGTGCACGTGGCTTAGGATTGACTTTCCTGAATGGTCGATTGGTGCCTAAGTCTACAAGTTCTCACCTGGACTATGGCCGACCGCAAGCTTCTATCCACCATACGTCCTCTTTCTATCCTTGAACATCTACTTCCGCAGCTTGCTCTACTCTCCTCTAGCTGACTTGTTACGACACGCCCAGCAGTTACCGTGTGCACGACGAGCTTGAACAGGGAACGATCATTAGGCTTCGTGCGTATTTTCAACTTTCCAAGTTTTTCCTTCTGCTGATGTGCGCACCCTGTATAATAGCTGATTTCCTACCTACAACAACCTCACAGCTGGTAATCTGGACTATCCAAAGTATTCAGAGCATTCTGGTTCCCCGGAGTTTGTGATATTCAAGAGGAATGAGATGTATGATGCAACGACCGGGTTGGAGCAAGAGCGCACAATTGTTGCTCCTCCATACAGTAATCGAGACGAGGAGAAATCCATAGGTTCGGATCGCGCCTTGATACCTTTCTTGATTCTAAACTTTTGACACAGACAGTCGTGCGCCGTCACGAAATGCTCACGACGTTTATCTACGTGAACATGACGATGGAAGCGAGACCTACAGTATATTTGACCCCAATTTTGAACCTGGTAATGATATACTCGGTGAGTACACGGTGCCTCAGTGGATAATCGGTCTTTTTAACCAGAATTTCGTTCTGTAGAGGAAGACTCCCCTTATCCAGAAGTGCGCTCTGCAGTAGCGAACTTTGACGATCCTGATATGCCCGTATCCACAATAAGAGCTTGGGTACTGGGTATAACCTGGGCCATCATCTTACCAGGGGTGAATCAATTCTTTTTCTTCCGTTTTCCTTCTATCATTATTTGGGGTGTAAGTGCTTAAACTGAATGTCTGGTTTATGATGTACTGAATCAACACCAGCTTGTTGCTCAATTAATTGTATTTCCACTGGGTCGTGCTTGGGCTCGTTTTATTCCAAATCTCAAAGTACTCGGTGTCCATTTGAATCCGGGCCCGTTTACAATCAAAGAGCATGCAAGTACCATTTTACTCCCAATTTAGGTATCATGAATTTGAACGGTATTTCTCTTTAGGTTCTTGTAACTGTTATGGCAGGAGTGGGTGCTCAGAGTGCTTATGCCACCGACATCGTTGCTGTCCAAAGAATATATTACGACGAAGAATACTCCTTCATGTGTATGTCTCTAATGCCTCAGCAATCTAGGGGTAACCTTTTGACTTCCTGAGTAGTTCAGTGGATGCTCGTCATGTCCACCCAGCTCATAGGCTTCTCTATTGGGGGCTTTACTCGACGATTTCTAGTGTCACCTCCGTCTATGAGTACGTTTTCCATTTAGGTCGATGTACCGAAGAAATATCTTATCTATCTAGTCTGGCCGAATACCCTCGTACAATGTGCACTATTTAACACTCTACACTCCCAAAGCTATGCTGGCGTTGGGAGTCGCGAGGGCCTCAGCCGAGAGCGGTACTTCACGTACGCTTTCATTGGCGCAACGCTCTGGTGTAAGTAGTGTCTCAGGTATCTTTGGGCTCTTCTTACCTACTTGCGTTCCTTCAGATTTTGTCCCTGGTTATCTGTTTACGGCCCTCAGGCAAGCAATCATTTCCTTGCAACTCTCTAAATATCGCCAATAACTGACTCTGGATGCAGCATGTTTTCATGGGTACTTTCGTTGTAATTGGATCGAGATCGCTTTGTCTAATCCACCGATTTTAGGTGTGTTGGATAGCTCCGGAGAACATCGTACGTATTTCTCATCTAGGCGCAGGCTTTGATGCTGATTCACTCACTCGTTCCCAGAAAATAAATCAATTATTTGGGTACAGATTTAGATATGCTCTGACGTTCTGTTTACTAATAATGCCCATTTTCTTCTTGTATAAGGTATCGAAGTGGTCTTGGATTTTCTATTCTGTCCTTTGACTGGAACCAAATCGCTTACCTCGGTAGTCCGTACGTCTTTCCCCTGAATTCATGGGTTTTGTGACATCACATACTAAGGACACTTGTAGGCTCGCTACACCTTGTACGTCTTTACTCTGAAGGCAGCGCTGTCGCTAACTGGTTGTAGGGTGGTCGGAGGCTAACGTACTGGCCGGATTCGTATTTTTCTATTGTAAGTGTTCAAATATTATTATCTTTGAGTTTGAGTGGGACTCAACCGTTTCCAGGGTTCATAGCACCGCTGCTTTACGTGTGTACACCGAACTAATTGAACAAATTACCCTGACACTGATATCGTTGATCTCGTCGTAGTATTCCGATGTATGGTACAGTCAGTATTTGCCGTACGTATCTCCGGTCTATGTCGACCACGATCTTTGCATACTCACCTAAACGCTTAGCGTATCCTCAAGCGGTGCGTTTGACAATATGGGACAATCTTACAACCTCACTCGAGTCATTCGTGGGGGTCAGCTCGACATGGACGCCTACAGAGCCTATAGCCCCCTTTACCTTTCGTGAGTATAGTCAAAAGTGTCCTGTCGTTGATCTACTCTGCTGATATCGAATGACCAGAATAACCTTCGCGCTCTCTTATGCTCTCTCATTTATGGGTATCTCTGCTACCATCACCCATGCGATTATACACTTCCGGAAACCTATCATGTTACATTTCAGACGGTCTTTGGGTGAACAGCCGGATATACATGCGCGACTCATGAGCCACTATCCACAAGGTAGATAACGTTGTCTTTGTGTGCTAGATGAATTCGGGGCTGATAAAGGGTGATTACATTAGTTCCGGAGTGGTATTACGCTTGCATCTTCGGTACGTGAATTTTTCCTTCTTTGAGATGAAGCTGGGTTACTCAAGTGGAATAATAGTGATAACGTTCATATGTGCATGCCTTTGCATTGAGCTATGGCCTACTGGTATGACAATATGGGCTCTGATAATTGCTTTGCTCGTTGGTAAGCTTGATGGGTTTTACGAAAGTTTTTTGCTAGCTTCCTGAGTTCTAATACCCATCTTTAGCGCTGTTCTACGTGATCCCTCTCGGTCAGTTGATTTCCTCTGCATTCTTGAAAGTAAGGGTCCTTATTCGCCTTGTAGGAATGATTCAAGCGGTCACGAATCGTTCGATTGGTCTGAAGTCAGTCTTCTTTTTTTTTTCGCAATTGGAAATTTCGTGGAGTTATGACGTTTGTGTTATAGTGTGATTACCGAACTTATAATTGGCTTCATGATTCCTGGTGAGCGATTGGTTCATCATAATATGAAGGCTGCAGTTACTCAGTAGGCTCAACTGATAGGTCGACCAGTCGCTATGATGATGTACGTCTATCAGTCGCACCTGAGTAAATCTGTTGCTGATTTCAATACAGGTTCAAGGTATATAATTTTGGAATAATGACAAAGCTCTTTTATTCAATGGTGCTGTAGACTTACGGTTACATCACCATGACTCAAGGTGAGTAGTCGCTATGCATGCAAGTGTGCTGAGATTCTGAGGTCCTTTCGTAGCAATACTGTTCACGGCTGACTTTAAACTCGGGCATTACATGAAAATTCCCCCGAGGACGATGTTCTGGTGCCAGGTATAATCGAGGATACTCACTCCCATGGTCGTGTAGGGCTCTGATTATGTTTTCAGATCGTCTCCACCGCCATTGCTGGAACAGTACAGCTTGGTGTCCAGACTTGGTGAGTACTACACCCTTGCGAGCTCCTTCCGACTGACGAGTGTCTCTCAGGGTATTTTCAAATATTCCGTTAGTTCATGTCAAATACATGCGACGAGGATGTCACCGTCTTATCTTTTGAACTATATTTAGGGGCATATGCAGCAGGGACCAGGTGGATGAGTAAGTTGTTTCTTTTCGTGAACTTAGGCTGAGAGTTATCCGGTACTGAATTGAGAGGGTTTCTCCAGTTTCACATGTAACAATACACAAGTGTTTGGTACAGCGTCTATCATCGTAAGTCCAATTCTTTTTCATTTTCACGCTTTGAGAAGGTTCTCATGTTGTTGAACGATGGTAGTGGGGTGCGATTGGTCCAGGACTGCAGTTTGCCAAAGGCCACGTCTATTAGTGCGTTCTCTTCTTTGCTTGTTTTGACTTGATCCGATATCTAACCGTGGTTCATGCAGTGGTATTGTGTTTCTTTCTCACTCTCAGCTACTTGTGTCATGCCAACCTCAATATAGTGTTGATGTTTTTCTTCATCATTGGTGCCGCCTGTCCGGTAATATTGTGGCTCATAACCAAGAGATATCCTTATACTATTTTAAACTATGTCAAGTACGTTTTCTCGTTCGCAAACTAGTTTCTCCTTTGTGCTGACGGTTCTTCAAATCAGCTTCCCGTAAGAACTTTACACGATTCCGAAATCTAGTCGGGTTCTACATCTAATAGTTCGTATATAGCCTTATTTTCTCTGGACTCTCGTATATTCCGCCAGCCGGGGCTGTAAATTACATTCCCTGGTCAATAGTCGGATTTATTTTCCAATTTATAATACGACGACGACATTTCTCGTATTGGGCGAAGTATAATTGTACGTGTTATTGGACTCTGTGCGTGGATAGCATTCTGATGTGGACTCGCGTCATAGATGTTCTATCTGCTGCCCTCGATGCCGGGACAGCAGTAGGAGTCATACTCGTTTTCTTTTGGTTAGCCTAGTTCTTCTGTGCTTTAACTCCTTCTCAATAGCTATGCCTAGTTTACAATATCCGCTGAACGGCGCTATTGGTGCATCTACCATACAAGTATGGTGGGGAAACACTGTCTACAAGCAGACTCTGGATTGGAACGCGACTCCGCTGAAACATCTACCTCCAGGGGAAACATTCGGGTATGTATCTAGTTTTCTTGTACGTTGTGCCCCGTCTTCATGCCAAAATTTTAGGCCCTCATTGTGATTACGACTACCGCCGCTTTGTATGTATTAGTACTACTAGGCCACGCTCAGGGATTAGGAATATTTAATGCGATTTGTATGAGATTTTGTATTAGGACTAGAATAAAGATCGTCAAAGACTTGAGTATGTCTTCTTGTAAGTTTTGCAGTCGAAGTCATCCCAAAACAGAGTGTACGTGATATGATACGATACCAACTTGCATAGCGCGCTCGGCGCTTATTCCTCTAATGCACGTTCGACGATGGGATACAAATTTCGGTTTCGGCCTCGAGGCCTGACTCACAACAATTTACACCTTCATTAGGACCATCATTAGGACCACAGCCATAGATGATAGAAGATCTTCACCAATGGCCACATCGACGACCCCTTCAAGGACGTACATGTCTCCCGATTTCGTCGTCTCAGCTGGCTGCGTCTTATTTCGTCGCAATGCTCAGACCCAGCAACTACAAATTTGTCTCCTCTATCACACCGTCAAGGAAGAGTGGATCTTACCTAAAGGAAGAAAGGATTGTGGCGAGAACATAGGGGTCACAGCGGCTCGAGAGACGTACGAAGAGACTGGTTAGTGTTACCCTTCCGTGAATTGTGTATTTCTTTCATCATTTCTCTGTTCTTTGCCACTGCTCAACTTCTGCTCCAACACTTCTGACCACTCGGTAATCCACGATCGCGTCGAAATGATCCTTAGGATATCAATGTCAGCTCTTACCATCCACCATGCTCACGAGAGCGCCACCTCCAGGCGTGCACATCAAGGACATGGTCAGAGAGGTCAACGGAGCAACAGAGCCGATGGCAATAACCATACGTGAAACCAAGCCTACGGAGATGAAGATGATATGGTGGTACGTGGGCGTGGTCACCGGAGACGGGGTCAAAGTCGAGGGTACACAGATGGAGTCTGAGCGCTTTGAATCAGAGTTTGTCGATGCAGAAGAAGCCGTTCGACGGTTGACTTTCAAGAGTGACCAGGAGATTGCTGCAAAGGCTCTTGAGATTGTGAGGCGAACCAATTCTCTTTGAATTCTTCGAAAAGGCGCTGGGGCTCTTGGCGATGGAGTACTTATTGTGAGTGTATATTACATATTCCTACATTGTCTTCTGACAGTCGAGCACTTCTCAACCTAGTTATCCATGCCAATACTGTGCAGCTTGCCGGAGCGTCCGATGCACTATTAGCAGCGCCGTTTACAAGCTCGATATAGACCAGGGACCCGGAACAGTATATTATATTCGGCACACACCTTCACGTATTCGTAATACATGTCGCTCGGTACATTCCTCCTAGCTTCTCACAGATCACTATCCACGCTATAGATACAACCATCGATCGGATAGAACTATACTAAACTAATGGCTACATCCCCATTTCCTACAAAAACTTACATGCCCGGCGACTTCATCGTCTCTGCCGGCTGCGTCCTATTCCGTCGCTCTCCTGAAACCCAACGTCTAGAGATCTGCATCCTCTACTCCACCACGAAGCAAGAGTGGCTGTTGCCGAAAGGTAGGAAGGATTATGGCGAGAGTGTGGAGGCCGCAGCAACTCGAGAAACGTACGAAGAGACTGGTTAGTGTCTGTACATGTCTCCATTCAGGAGGTCGTAACTGGTTAGCTGTCTTTGACTACGCAAGTTCATTCTTAAGGATACCCATGCCAACTCTTACCATGCAACATGGTCACGCGAGCGCCGGCGCCGGGCGTTCACACCAAGGATATGGTTCGAGAAGCCCAGGGTGTAACAGAGCCTATAGCAATCACTATACGCGAGACCGGACCTGGCCAGGCGAAGATGATATGGTGGTACGTGGGTGTAGTTGCTGGAAACGGGGTCAAAGTCGAGAGTACACAGATGAAGTCTGAGCTTTTCGAATCGGAGTTTGTCGACGCGGACGAGGCAATTCGACGGCTGACTTTCAAAAGTGATCAGGAAATTGCGGCGCAGGCTCTTGATATCGTAAGACGGTCGAATGCTTTGTAGACGAGAAAATAGGACATCAATGATAACTATAGACGTGTTTACAGTTGATCCAAACGGAGTGAATACACTACCCATCCCTTGGCCAGCTATGTACGTCGTAAAAAGCCTTTACCTAAAGTAGCGATTCAACAACGTCCACGACTCAACACACTCTTCAGGCGACCTAAACACCCTCAACGGTATATGCCCAGGTACACCCGCTCTAGCTCTATACACCCTCATCTGTAAATCATACCTCTTCCTCTCAGCTTCCGTCATACGCGCCGCTGTATTGGAGGTAGATCCCGACCTAATAGATGATGCTCGAGATGCAAACGATCCATTCGACGCTCCGCTCCTTAACGGCGTCACAGGTGCCGTCCTTGGTGTCGAAGCACCAGAACCAGAATGCGAATACACCGGGCTTACGATAGAAGCCGTCGAGGGCGTGCTCATCCCTTCGTATTCAATGAGAGGTTCAGGCTCACTAGTTAGGGGTGAAGTAAAGTAGTCGCCTCTTCCTGAAGATTTCGGACCAGCGCTTATAGGGGTTCTCTGCGATGACGATGATGGTATAGATGATGTTGGGGTGTTAGGTCTTCTCATAT
>RCHF01005176.1:0-21631 GCA_003987895.1 Neonothopanus nambi | reverse complement strand
CTCCTTACGAAAAGGCCTTGGTCACAGGTTTCACGAGCTGTCCGCTGGTGTCCGATGCGGAACTCGAAGGAGTCATGAAGAAGCGAGTAGAAACAGTGTAGCAGCACACGCCGGACGGGGTCACCAGGAGCTGTCGATGCGGAACGGACAGTGCAGGATTGCGAGTTTGTGCTGCCTCTTTCTTCCCGTGTACCATCTCTGGCCACGCAGTCTCACGTGTACCATGGCTTGTTTTGTTTTTCTGCAGCTGAAAAGCCCGAGGTACCAAGTCGTGTGCGATGCCGATAGCGGTATGGCGCGTGATAACAGAGAATTCCGATACCATACTCAAAGAGGACGATATTTTTGATTGGGTTTGAATATAATGAAAGTGCAAATTCCGAAGCTCCGTGACGATTCGGAAGGTCCGAAGACAAATGGTTTACTACTAGCAATATTTACGGACGGAATTTACTCATTTAGTGTAAATACGAGCTGTAGTAGGGGGAATTGATACCGAGGTAATTTAATGGAAGGGCAGATGGGACCGTAAATGGAGATGGATATGGGAGTAGTGGCAGTGCAGCAGCCCACGCCCATGCGTAATGACACTATATGTGCATACTCACCCTCAAATAATACCTCTTTACAGCGCTGTATCTATACGTCCTCTCTTCTCTCTGATTATACTCTATTCTGGCTTCGCGCCCACCCAAACGAGTTTTCTGGCCCTTCAAGAAGCGTAACCAAAGACATTCATTCGTCCCCAATCGTAGCAACTCAACTCCACTGTCGCTCCCGGACACCCCTGCTCTCGTGCACGCTACTACGCAGATGGTCCCCGAGTCTACACAGAGTCCACCGTCCAAGGCTAGTCTCAAGGCCTGGTGGAGCCATTTTACGTCCGCGCAGAAAGTAAAGGCTCCTGGGGAGTCGAAGGGTTAGTTACATCAATGGATCCTCTCAGAGTATTTGTCGAATAAAATGTCTGATAGATGACTTTCCGCATACCGTCTTTGGGAAACCTTTGAAGGAGAGTTTGCAATATGCAAGTGTCCAGATATCCACCGCGAACGCGAATGGAGAGTTGTATGTGTGGGGTTATATCCCTGTTGTTGTAGCCAAGTGGTGCGTCTACCTTCTCCAATATATTATTCCTGTGCATTGCCTGATATCATCTGATGTTACTCAGTGGTCTATATTTGAAGGAGAACGGTACTATTCAAATCATTCACGCATACAAGCAATTTCTTGATATCATCGCCATCCCTGTTTAGCGACAGAAGTAGAAGGTGTATTTCGCGTGAACGGAGCTGCCAAGCGTATGCGGGAGCTTCAAGCTATCTTTGAGACGCCTCCACGGGTGAGTTCGTGTCGCCCTTTCATGCTTGTGTACAACACGTTCTGAATCATGCCATGTTTCAGTATGGCAAGTCGTTAGATTGGAAACAATCGCAGTATACAGCCCATGACATTGCAAGCGTTTTCCGGAGATATCTCACGCAGATGCCAGTCAGTCCTTCGATGGTCTTTTCTTTAATTGTTTCTCAGACGGGTTTGCAGGAACCCGTAATACCCTACGATATGTACCATGACGTAAGGACGCCTCGCTTTTTATCTAGTCTCCACCGTTGACCCATCTCAACGATGTCATAGTTTCGAGACGCTCTAGGTAAGAATTTAGAAATAGGTTTTAGACTCGGTCGGCTAAAGCGCATCAATCCCAGCCAAAGAACCTTTTAATCAAGACGAAGTTATCACGACATATAAACGACTGATACGCCAGATGCCTCGTCCTAATCAGTACCTCCTCCTATACGTCCTTGACCTCCTCTCAGTCTTTGCTCGAAAATGCGACAAGAACCTGATGACAGCCACAAGTGCGTGGCCACTTTCCTCGAATTTGAAGCTCCTAACCAACTTGAATTCTACAGACCTTGCTGTGATCTTTAGACCAGGATTAATCTCGCATCCTCATCATGAGATGTCTCCTACCGAACATGCGCTGAGTCAGAGAGTTCTGGAGTTCCTGATCGCCCAGCAGGACTGGTTCATGCTCGACATACCACCACCTCCGCAGAATGAGCCAGGGTCCCCAAATTCCGGGGCTTCTGAAGATGCGGACGATATAACGGTGTTCCCCAGCTCTGACGAGGAGCATCAAACAGGTGGAGGATGGAAACTGGTTGGAAAGGACAGGCGGGCCGTCTCACGGAGAAAGACGATACTGGGCACGTTCTTTCTATACTCTGACAGCCAGAAGAAAATCAATTCGTTCTCTTTAGACCCCAGTACGAAGGTGGCCAAGGAAACTGACCTGACGCCTGTCACAGAAAGCCCACCGTCTGAACAGCAGATCGGTAGTGCGATCGGAGTGACACGCAGTCGGACTCTTCCCTCAGGGCGAAGAGGCGGTGGCGCTTCGTCCTCCTCGGAATCAAATACGACTGGGGAGCGAGATCCGCGTCGAGTTCTGCGGAAGCAGAAACGAGCTTCGTCGTCCGCACCTAGTCGCAACAAGACACCTCAGACACCTCAGACGCCTCATGAACCCTCTAGTAGTAAGGAAACCTAATTGTGTATTATTCTTCTCCCTCTTTTCTTCTTTCTTTCTTGACACATACCCAATGCTCTGTATATGGATTTCTTATTGCGTACGAATCTAAATAGTCAGTAGAGAACGATGTAGTCCATGGACACTGATTCTGGGTCTACATGTACTTATAAACACCGGACGAACTAATTCAAAATGATTTTCTATAAATATGTTGTAGGAAAGCCGCGAACAGCCGCCGCAGTCAAAAATAGTGCCTGTTGCAGAATAAATGATGGTCCAAGTCCCGTTGTCAGCATCATACCACCAACTCGCCCAGGAGGCTCTCACCTACTCTGACAGTCGCCCCTTCCTCTTCTCCTCTCCGTCATGTACTCTCAGTACAGAGATAACTCAAACTCTCATCTCGACCTACAAGACTATTATGACAATGTCCCAGTGTGTTTCCTCCGTCTAAGCCGTTGACTTGTTGACTCACACGCAAGGCTCATCAGCCCGCACACCGCCTATCCGGCACCAACGCTCCTTCAAATAATTCCTATACTAATCAAGATATCCCTCTAAGAGTCTCCAGCTCTTCGCCTACAGGCAGATACGGCTCTAACCCGCAAGGCAGCGAGTCCTCACTGGCTATCAACACTGCTCCGTACTCGGACGCGCCTGACGCCATCCCTCGCTCACGACCTCATTTCGGTGACAGGCGTGGCGAATTCGCTGATACGCCCAACGATACCTGGATGGAGAAAAGTAATTCAACAAGCAAAAGATCAAGGTGGTTGGTCAGTCTCAACGTTTAACCAAATGCTGCGGCGTAGTCTTTGATTAAATAACTTTGGCTCAACAGATCATCGGTGGTATTGCCGGACTTGTCGTTCTCATTGCTGTCGGTGTGACGCTGGGTGTCGTCTTAACAAGGAATAAAAACTCTTCCTCTTCGTCCTCCAGTTCCAGCTCAGTGGTGAAGCAGACCGACCCCAACGACCCCAGTACTTTCGAGAAAGACTCACGGCTCCACCAGTCTTTTTGGGGTATCGCGTACACTCCAGCAGGTTCTCAGTTGCCCGACTGTGGAAACTCCCTATGTATTTATTTTTATCCTTCTGTCTCTCCTCGCATGTTGAGCAATTATTCTTAGCCGACGTCATTACCGACATTCAATTACTTTCTCAACTTACCACAGTGAGTATTTGTTCCTGTACTTGTCCTGAATATTGCTCATGTGCTTGGAATTTTTAGCGTATTCGTCTCTATGGATCAGACTGTAATCAATCATCGCTCGTCGTGAGTATACACCCATCGAATGCCTCGCTTTCTCCCATTGACACGCCGCGCAGCTTGAAGCTATTAAACAGACCAAGGTCAATATGACCGTCTACATCGCCAACTACCCTATCGCGACAGACAACGGAACGGCATACGAACGTCAAAAGGGTGAGATTCAAACTGCCATCCAAACATACGGCACAGATCACATCGGTGGAGTCACGGTTGGCAACGAGTTTATTCTCGAGTGAGTGTGCTGTCTCTCATGAGTTATTCTTAGTACAACAGTTGACTTGAAACATAATAGCTACTTGGACGCCAATGGCGGAACATCCCCTAATGATGCAGTCGGAAACGCAGGCGCTGCGATTTTGACCGGTTTCATCAATGACACTAAGACTATGCTGTCTGATATGAGCGTGGATTTACAAGTTGGAAATGCTGATGCTGGTGCTTACTTCAATGATCTCGTTTTGGAGGATGTCGCCTACGGTGTACGTACTCATTGTCTTATGAGTATCTTCTTCACTGAAGATGATGAATGGGCATGTAGATGGCTAACGTGCACCCGTGGTTTGCGAACGTCAGTATCGACGACGCCGCTGGTTGGACGTGGGATTTCTTCCAGACCAATGACGTTGAACTTGCGAATAGCTTGTCGAATAAGCCCTCAATGTCCATTGCCGAAACAGGTGTGTACTTTTGTCTACTTTTCTCATACTTTTAATCCGTACTGACGTTATGTCTTTCTTAGGTTGGCCTTCAGTGAGAAAGATTCTTTGAGTTCTGGTGTTACTTGATTCTGATTATGCGTTGTACGTAGAACTCTTCTGATGCCGGTAATGAGTCCAATGGACCCTCTACGGCTACGGAAGGTAATCTTCAGGTATGTTCTGATACTTGGTCATTGACTCATGAACAGCGGTTCACTCATATTTTGTAACAGACATTCTTGGATACATTTGTGTGTCAAGCAAACACAAACGGCACTGAATACTTCTACTTTGAGGTATGTGGGGAGTTTGGTGTATCCAATGCAATCAATCTAATCCTCCTACGCTTTGTAGTTCTTTGATGAGCCCTGGAAGGATGAAGAATTCGGAGGTGTTGAGGTGGGTTTTTTTCTGTCTGTTGTTCTGACTCTCCGATCTTACTCATCGTTACTACAGGGATGGTGGGGTCTGTTCTATTCAAAGTGAGTCTATTTTTTCCACTACTCCAACTACATCATCTAAACTAATTTTTACCCGATTAGCCGGACTCTCAAGAATATCCAGATCCCCGAGTGTTCGTAAGTAGAGGTCTTTTTCAAGAACCAAAAACATGAAACACGAAACACATCGCGTTGTGCGGGTGGGTGGGGTGATATAATGGATCACGGACTCTGGCATATCTTTGGCATTTGGCGTTTTATATTCAGATATTTCAGGATCGATCTCGATACGATGATATCTAGTACTGGTACTACTACTTTTCGCTTTCGGACACTTTGACTCCTACTCCTCGACTCTTTTTACTTAGTCAGTTAGTATCGCTATACCTCTGTATGGACTTTGTTATCGGTTTGACTAATTCGACATTCAACGCGGTGTAAGTGCTGCGTACATCCCCCGACTACTCGAGGCGAATAAACAGCTAAATTTAAAGAACAATGATATAGTACGAGATCAAGTGGACTGTAAGATACTTGCAATAAATAGAGTAAGGGAAACAAAACAAAAAAAAATACAGCAAATCACTTCTCTCAGCTCAAACCAGCCCACTCCCACCCATCTTAACAGTATCAACCACAGCCCTAACAAGCTCCCACCAAATCCTAGCCAAGAAACTCAACTGACCCTTGCTCAACCTCTGCCTTACCATCTCAGCTGATTTCACGGCGCTATCACCAGCAAGTGCTAGCCTCCTCCTCCTTCGTATACGCAAAAGCAATGACAAAGCCGGAACGATGATAAGAAATACGACAAAGGTCGTAATCTTATTCGTTGTACTTCCCAAATTAAGATACGGTAGGAGGGAAGCTTTGATAAGTGCGTACGTGCTTGGACTCGCTGGACGTGCGAGGGGGGAAGTGCCGGTGTAGGAACGTGGTAGGGATAAAGGAGTTAATGAGTTCGGGTTCAGTGGATGGTGTGGATGATGTGAGCGAGGGACGTGGTGTGAAGTCGGAGATGAAGAGGAAGATGAAGGCTGTGAGTGTGGGTTTGAGGAGGTGGATGGAGCGACGGCTGATGGTCTTGTTGATCTCTGTTGCTGCTGGTGGACAGGCCGGGAACGGGTACGGGAGTTTGAGCGGGAAGCACGCGGAGTTACGGTCCTGTCAGAAGAAGGGGAAGAGGGAGATGATGGTAAATTTTGGCGGGGAGTGGAGGGGACGATAGTATTTGTAGATTTTGTGGATAGTGAGGAAGAGGAGGAAGAGGGAGAAGAAGGGGCTGGTGAGTAGGATCTTGGTAGTTCAGGAAGAGAGACAGAAGTTGGTAGACGAGCAGCGAGTGTCTGGCTGTGTATACTTCGTAACGAGACCTTGAGATTCTGTAAATAATGTTTAGGTCGATGCTAAAATCAGTACTTCAGACGGACTTTACCTCGCGTTCCTTGACATTCAGCTCACTCTCATACTCTAGTAGCTCTGTCGCATACTCCCATTGTTCTAATTTCGGAAGAACTTGGAGGCAATACAGCTCCAGCACTTTTCTATACCCGTCTTCTTCCAGCTCATGCGACCAGTCCGATATGTGATCTCCCCGTCGCGCAAGCCATTCTTCTATCATTGTCCTTCCGATATCCGGACATTCCACTTTCAGGCTAGAATACACCA
Source organism: Neonothopanus nambi (assembly GCA_003987895.1). Taxonomy (NCBI): domain Eukaryota; kingdom Fungi; phylum Basidiomycota; class Agaricomycetes; order Agaricales; family Omphalotaceae; genus Neonothopanus; species Neonothopanus nambi. The sequence continues at coordinate 15,014 of RCHF01005176.1, read as the reverse complement.
ATGTACTCAGCACCGGCGCAGGTAACAGTACCGCGCCCACCTTTCCAAACAGCCCGAGAGAGCGACGATGCATGTCGTGCACAAACGCTTGGGGAGATTTGACACAGAGTTCTTTGAGTGCGTCCGGAATGGTGCCAGTTTGGGAAGTCGAATAGACTGTCGTCTCGAACGTGATTCGAAGTATGTCCCATTTCCGAAGTAGTTCAGAAGGAATAGTTGTTTGTGTGTTTTCTAGGGAGTAGAAAGCAGAATCAAGGAGAGAGTGAGCGAGGGGTATGTCGTGATTTAGAAAGGCGCGAGCGGCGCGATGGTACAAGGAGCGAAGGGATTTGAAGTCGACAGTAGACGACATGGATTTCAGTAAAATAGCTGAAGGAGGCGACAGCTTTGTTCGCTCAAGCGTCGTCGTCGCTGTTGGCATTGCGGGGAATGTAATGGTACTCAGTTGAAAGCACAATACCAAGAAAGCCGGGGATTCTATCACATGTCCTAAGGGTAGAAGTATGTAAGCAAGATTACATGCAGTAAGTATACAACGCCAATGCCTTGAGGCGTCTTCTCATCTCTCAGATGCACCCAATGCCACACACAGACACAGATCTCGACGAGCAAGCTGCAGATGAGGCTCAAGAACTCAAAGTGACCTTCTTACCACCACTGTTCTTGCAAAGGAGAATATGGATATTAGATATTCTCAGGAGAGAAAATATCACGGATGTAAGTACGATGTGGCGCAGTATTAAGATTAATCTAACCACTCTTCTTTCACAGGTCCTCGACGTTGGCTGCGGTGAAGCACAACTACTCGCTGTACTTTGCCAACCCGCACCTTGGCTTCCAGCACCCCCGCTCTCCACGCTTTACCCAGGCTCTGCATCGACCCTCGATTCCCCAATTCAGATCTTCAACACTCCGCTCGATCCCATCCCAAACCTCCACCCAACCCGTGTCGCAGGCCTAGACATTTCTACTCGCGATCTTGAGTTCGCGGTACAAGTCACCGCTCCTCCGCCTCCCATCGACGTCCATCCGCATGGTGATACTGGCACTGGAGAACACTACATCTTAAACTCTCGCGAAAGTATCCGGTGGGAAGACATGTCCGCAAAAATATGGAAGGGCGGGTTAGAAATCATCAACGAAGAGTTCGTAGGCGTGGAATGTATTGTTAGCTCTGAAGTGTAAGACTCTTCACGTCTTATCCCAGCATTTACACTAAAAATATTTCCCTCAAAGCATCGAACACCTCCCACCCAAAATCTTCCCTTTTTTCGCGCCGATCCTACTCGGAGTCTACCATCCCCAATACCTCCTCATTACAACTCCCTCCTATACCTTCAATGCTCGCTTCACCTCACCCTCCTCACCTCCCTCCGTCCGCCTCAGGAGTGGCTACGCAGACCCCACAGGCCGCACCACGCGTATCTTCCGACACGACGACCACAAATTCGAGTGGACGCCAGCAGAGTTTCGTGCATACTGCGAGACCGAGGGGCGTGAGTGGGGCTACGAGGTTGATATAGGCGATATCGGTCGCGCGATGGAGGACGATCCGTGGGAGAGAGATTCTGAGCTTGGCGGGGCAACTCTAGTAGCCAAGTTCACGAGGATAGATGATTCCTTGGTGGATAGAGATGCCATCACATCTAGAGCTCGAGCGTTCGTTCAAACTCTTTCTGAACAATCCGGCGTTTCTTCTTCGGCGGGGCATGAATTGTTAGCTGAGCATCTCCACGTCGCGCATAAACAATCAAAAAATCCACTTCCAATTAGGGAAATCGGGGACATTGTCAAAGCAAAGATGGAAGAATATCGCGAGTCCTTCATGAGGTTGGACGATCTATGGTTCGAACGTGACGTTGCCATCGCCTGTGGGGGTTGGATAGAAGTTCTCGTCAAGGCCGTACAGGAACACGACAAGCTGTCTTTGAAGAAAGACAGGGTAGAGGGTGACACTGATCGCCCCCCTTCTCCAGGCACTGACATTCAGCGTCAGAGAGAATTGTGGAAAGTTGAACTTGTTGGGGGTGTATCTTGCTCTCGAATGCTTTGGCCAACGACTGAGGAGGCAATGGATCACGATCATAGCGTGGAGTACATGCCGGCGGAGTGGAACCCTGAAGAGGAGTACAAGTCAGAGTACGAAGATGGGTATGGGTATGCTACCAGTAGTTGCGGAGAAGGGGGAGTGGAGGGTGATATTTCTTGGAACGAAGACGAGGATGATACTGATGCTAGCTTTGGACGCTGGGAGAGCGCTTGGGGTGTCAAGGCTGGTACGAGAAATATGTGGGATGATCACAGCTGGGCTGAGGACCTACACAAGGAGAAGATTAGTAGTAGACCGACACTTGTGCGAATGAGCTCGGAATGCTCGACTGAAGGCTGGGATGGAGACGAAAGTGATGATACCACATCTTGAGGTTTTGGACTTGGACTCTGCTTGCTTTTGATAGTACTTGCTTTGCTTTTTTTTGGTTTGCATGATTTACATTCCCGCGTATTCAGAGACAGTCAATATTATTCAGATTACGATGCGAAAGCGTCCATGCATTATTAGTGTTAGTGTTACAAACTGTAAAAATACCATAAGTAATGTCTTGCACATATAAGCACCAATAGCGTACCTGGTATATACGACTCTCGTCCGAAGCATCCGATGAATACCCAACTCACGACTCCGACTCCAAATTCGACTGCTGAGGGGCTGCACAAACGAACGACCCGAGTCAGAGGTCAGGAATCCCGACGTAACTCGTGAATCCAACTCACAGATAAGAGGATGTAGCTGAGCCATATAGGTAACCATCCACATCAAATAGCATGCTGCCAGCGCAAGCATGAGAGAAGTCCGTATTACCCTAAACAGCCGAGGTCAGTACAATACAACTTCCAAGGCAAAGTGTGAAGACGTACACCTGTTGTGGACCTTTAGGAACGAAGAGAGCCGCACATGTCATGAGTGCGGCTACGATGACGAGGACGAAGAAGACGGGCAGGACGGACGCCATAGATGTTGGTGTTGCAAGTGGCGGTCGAGTCCAGCGCTGAGCGGTAGGCAAAGGTTGCGTGGGAAACTCGGCCAACCCCCGGTGAGGCGAGGCGCTCGGACCCTTTGCTGAACCGCCAGGTAGCAGTAGCAGTCACACTAGCATCAAGGGCAGAATCGGAGCAACATTGGCAAGTATTTACGATGGCTGTTCTTCTTTTTGACTTATACTTAAAGGTATACTATCTTCCTAGATGGCGTGTATAAAGCAAAATAAACATACATATCCCCATTATTAGTACTGACAATCTCTTGGAATAAGAGTCACAGGAAGCTCTCCAACAGCCATAGTAAAAAAATCTCTAATACTCCCCTCATAAGCCACCGGATCGAAGCCCTTCCCCTGTCGTATGTCAAAACTACGTATCAACTTACACACCAACATGCGCATCTCCAAATACGCGAAATTCTTGCCAACACATCCCGCAGGTCCGATCGAAAAAGGAAGGAACGCTTGAACATTGTGGACGTACGTCTCGCGATGTTTGAACAGAGAAGGCTCCAGCCTCATCCGAACTTCTTCAGGGAGCCATCGTTCGGGTACGAATAACTCTGGGTTCGGAGAGAAGTTTCGGGGGTCCCGGTGGACGGAGTAGAAGTGGATAAAGGCTGTTGTATTTGGTGGGATGTAACTCAACTTCAAGTTAGACATCAAACGTGCCATAGAACAAAAGATATTGAACGTACTGGTTCCCAAAGCTTCGTCCCCCGCTTTCATTGGTGGTACCGCGCATACTTCCACTGAGTACTGGAGGGAGTAGCCTCAGAGCTTCGTTACTATCAGAAAGTTAGAACGTTAGAGACGAGACGATACCCTTCAGAAAACGAATACACTAACATCACAGCGTTTAGGTATACCATTTCCGCTTGTGAGCTGTACACCAATGAGTCTTCTCCACGGTTGTCAATCTCCTCTTGAAGTCGCTTGTACGTGACAGGGTTTAAAAGCAGGAAATAGAATAAATTTGTCACGGCAATGGCGGTAGTATCGGCACCTGCGCCGACAGCCAGAACACCTATGAACACCAAATGCAGTCAGTGGCAAGTACAGAACAGAAGTTCATGGAAGTACCATCGCTGAGAGCTTCGAGTTCTGTGATGGGTCGAGCGGCAGTCCCGCTTTCGTTGAGCTATACGGGATCAGTGAGAAGAAAACTGTAAGTTAAGAAGAAACGGACCAAATAATAGAAAAGATCTTTGTAGGTAGATTTCCTCAGTTGCCTAGTCCTTACCAACTCTTCGGAATAGGTCATGATAGACTTGCGTGCCGTAGCTAGACGAGGAATTCGAAACATCAGTTGTCCGAGCCAAGGAACATGGCTCAATAACAACGCGTCCCTGTAATAGGAATAGCATAAGAAAAAGTAGGGTAGTAACCACAAGGCCTTACTTTTGAGAAGATTCAAGCATGTGCCATAAACCATCCACATCCCCATCGCGCATCATCTCGGTGCCTCCCCCGAACCTAGATTAGAACTAATTAGTTCTCGTAAGCTTTCTGGAACGAAAGGAGTAGACTAAACACAAAATCATTCATCATGTCGTAGCTGCAAAATCGCACATGAGCACACTAGTCTTTCCGAGCAAGGCGAACTTACGTGAAGTAAGAGATCCATCTAGCGAGGTTGATAGTACCAGATTGCACAGCCAAAGCATCCACCAGTTGAGACGTCCGATTGCTGATGAGCGGTTCGTAATCTCTGATTGCAGTGGTGTTGAATGCTCGGTTCCATGGCCGTCTACGCAAGGTATGTTCTTTGACGTCCCGAATTGATATCAGGGACCGTGCCTTTGCGGTATCAGGATAACGTCCATCCCAAACTACGAGGCGTTAAATTCCACCCCGACATCGGAAAGCACTGCTGCAAAAAGCTCACAAGCACCCTTGGGGAGACCAGAAGTCCCTAATATGGGATCGATGGCCTCTGTACTGCGTATACTCAGTTCATTAGGGCCTATAACCGTTTTTCAGAGCAGGTCTAGACCATTAGAATGTGCTTACTTACCTATTCTGACAACATCACCGTACATGTTGTGCAGCCGCCAGAAATACAGATGCTGACTTTGCCTTTGAGATCTGAACGCCACATAAAGCTTTGTCACCTTGCAGAGAAATGGACCAGGATACGAATATAGCGGGTGCCAAGGCGACAGTCGGTAAACGAGAGGGCAGATGAATAGTGTAGAGAAATAGACAACAAAAGATACACCACTAGCAGATGTGATTTTTGCAAATCTCAGCAGAAGCGATAGCAAAGATGGAATGAGACCGAGCAGGACAAGGAGAGGGAGTGGGGAACGAGGTTCATATCGTTTAAAAGTAGCATACGAAAGCTAAAGTTTGAACCGTGTCATTCTGTTGTCCATGCGCTGGTAAGGGAAAGGGAAAGGCTCACCATGCCAATGAGTGCTGATATTAGTACAGCGTCCTTCGTGCCGAGAAAGATCCTCGGCTGAGCCTCAGAGGCCGCGTTCAGTGCGTGGGCATAGTTCATAGCAGTTGTATGAAGTAAGTAGAGGAGAGGACGCAAAGCGGTGATGAGTTCTGGAGGTATTCCAATGAGATCGCGCGATTTAAGCTTTATAGGAATTGCCGGGTATCCCCACAAGGTCAATCACAGACAGCGAGCTTCATCATAACAGACGAAGAGTACTACACTCCCATGTCTGTAATCGGAACCTGGCACTAGACCAAATCCAGCACGACATACGAACAGCTGGAGCCAATGTACGTAAGTCTGGCAAGAACTTGATTGGAAGGTGTAACAGGAGCAGCGAAGTTCAAGCCATAGCAAAGCTATAATGGGTCCAGTGTGTTTGTGAGTGAATTCTCAGCGCTCAGTCATGGTCGCAAGGTCTGCTTGAATTTGCTTGAGTGGCAATGGCCTTTCACAGTGGCGCTGGGTAGAAGCTAGCAACGGTCACGTTACCCGACTTGGGGGGTTAAATTAAAATCTGGACTTCAAATTGAAGTTCACTCTTCAACTATCATGAGTCCGAGGAGGTATCAGAATACTATAGGTCTCGTAAACAAAGGAAGCTCACGTTTGAAGAGAGCCGCTTGATAACCAGCCGGACACTAGCAGTGATGGTTACTATTATCTAGTATCTTGGATCTGCTTCAGCTCGCCCGGTACTATGATATCCGGAGCAAAACTCTGCCACGTTCACTAGGGCTGAATGGCCAAACTGCATCCACTCTTACAGCCGAGGCAATAAGAAAGACTCGGCGTACCTTATTGTCGTATTGTCTGCCTAGTGGGTCAAAGCGAGACTTTGCGGGAGATACCACAACACCTCCAACACACCATTTCCCGTCATAACCACATTTGAGTTTTTCGTTAGTGAAATAATTTATTTTCTATCATGAAATTTAGGACATCACAGTTCAGATTTTGAGTGCATAATCATATGAATGCTTCTTCGCGCGCATAAAGAAAACCCGCCCGACGGTTGCGACTCGACGAGCTCACTGGAATCCCGCAATGATACCGTCGTATGCTGGCTTCTTGACCAAGTTCTAAGTGATGCAGGAATGAGGTCAACGTTACACCCTACATTTCTTTTGAACTTACAGCGTCCCAGGGGCAGGCATCACCCTGGCCAGAGAAGGTGCTCGGGACCCAAGAGTACTGCAGACGAGAACGAATCAGCATACCGCGTTCAATTTCTAGTAGAGCGGTTTCCTTACCTTGTCAGTGCTAGAGTGGAGGGGGGATGGAATGCTTAGATCGATGCTAACACAAGAACGAAAACACGAACTAGTCCCAGATTGTGATCTAATCTACCCGTTAGTAAAGAACCGATGTGCTGAAAGAATTCGACGCACTCCAATGCAGCCTTTAACAGCGTTACAAGCCTTGATGACATTCTCGTAGTCTGTCTTCTGCTGAGCCAAAAGGGCAGCTGTCTCAGGGAGCGTCATTCGGATGTCGAGCTCAGTGATAGCAACTTCGATGCCCAAGGCAGTAAACTGCTCCAACACTGTTTGGAATGAAGTAGGAACCTCTCCAACGATGAAGTGGCACTGGAAGCCGACACCATCAATGGGTGTACCGCGGGCTTGAAGGTCCTTGACAAGATTGAGCATAGCAGTGGCCTTAGCGCCAGTCTGCTCAATGTTGTAGTCATTGATCTAGAAGTGGTCAGTTAGAAGAGCCTAAGGTGCGAGCAGAGGCTCGGAGCCTACGTAGAGTTTAGCATTGGGGTCAGCTGCTCGGGCGGCCTTGAGAGCTACATCGACGAAGGACGTTCCCATAGTATTGTAGAAGACATCCGAACGCCATGTTCCGTCATCATTGAACGGCTCTGGTGCTCAAAGTGAGCCGATTATCATAGCGTATCAAAAAATTTCTTACCGTTGATAACATCCCAGCTGTCTTCAGATCCGGGGTAAAATCAGTCAAAGTGATGATAAACATTAGTTTTATACATACAACTGCGAAGGAGTGACTATTAGAGAACGGAAGACAAATCGCACGGAGAAGCTTACATTTCGCCTTTGTATTGACCTACGATTGTACCGCAGTGTGTTTGCACAATGCTGGTTAAAGTCGCGTTGTTGAAGTTGCCAGAGGAAACCCAGCTGGGCAATTGGTTGTACCACACACAATTGTGTCCTGAAGATTTTGCGAAGGTCAGCACCGAGTGTGTTGCACCTTCTCACAGCGAAATAACAAACCTCGGATGAGCTGGCCGTTGGCTTTAGCTAGGTTGACGATTTGATCAGCTTGAGTGAAAGTGAAGGTTCCGCGTTCAGGCTCTGTGGCATCCTAGCTCTGACATCAATCACCTGAGGTATCTGATCTCACTGCGGAAGCACCTCACCCATTTCATGGCGTTTCCGGGGGTGAGCTGACCGAAGTAAGCACTTTGGCTGAGGATGTTGACGTAGGCTGTGTCAGTGAGCTCAGGATTGTCAGTCGCAGATCCAAAGTATGTCTTTCCGACAGCTTTGGCTACCGTGTTGGTGAATGCGGTTGATGTCGCTCCAGGAGCACCAGCAGTAGTAGTTCCAGTTCCCGAGCTTCCTGTTGAAGCAGCGCCCTGAAAGTACAAGTTAGTAGACTGTCCACGATTCATTCGGAGCACCGTACGGGTAGGCACTGGAAGTAGTAAGCGTTTATCTCGGTGCAAGTAGAGCCCGATGCACATGTCTGTGTAATCAAAGTATCAAAATCGCCACAACAGAGCCAAGAAATGTCAAAGCTTACCGTAGCACCTGTCCAACCAATACCACCACCTACACGAGAAAACTGTAAGTTGAGCACTGCGACGACCAATACGTGAACACATACATTGGCCCCAAACTGGGGACTGAGCGGTCACCAACGAGACAAAAGTCAGAAGAGAAGCAAGCGACACTGAAAGTCTCATTTCTGAATGCCTGAAGCGAATGTCGCCAAGCCCACTCGTGTTTCTTGTTACTTATACGCGAGTGCCAGTGAGCGCCGGGAAATCGTCGTAAAAACAAACGCGTCGAAACTACATGTGAACGTGGTAGGTGTCCGGTTTTCTGGTCATACAATACCCCTGTTCTGGCACGAGGCTATCCGTAATTTGAAGGCGACTTGTCAACTATGCTTAATCCTCGCATAAATCTTTCAACACTGAGTTGTCTGGAAGGCTCACCATAAGGTCGACAACAGCAAAAAGCGGCCAAATTTCGGTTTGAGAGGCATCTCCTGGCATCCGTATCCCCGTAAAGGCACAGAGAAGGTAGATGTACCATAAGAATCGAATCACAATGCGGCAGCCCCTTGAAGAAACGAAGCTTGAGCATTAACTTCTGAGTACCGATCACCATGACATACATAGCTGTAAACCATAAAGAGCAGAAGCACGAAGCTAAAGTCAGTCAATCTCTCCCTACTTGGTAGCCTGGGTTTATCCAGTCCGCTGCTGGCCTCTGCTGGCAAGGGCACTTGGGTCTTGGCATTGACCTGAAAAAAGTTCCGTACGGACCGTAGCCATGTGACAAAGCTGCGTCTTGTTCGTGATAAACCGGCCCTGAAGTGAGGGCTTGGTCGCTTCCGAACCCTTTCTTCGGTCTCCCTGAGCACTGAGCGCTGAGCAGGCAGAAGTCAAACCTTTTCTTCGAATTCGCTTTTGAACTCTGGCAAGGCTGACATTCTTAATTCGGGTCAGGTATCCAATGCGTATGGCTTCTACATGGCAGAACTGTGAGCTCTTTCTGATGTCAATGGGCCGCCTCGGAACAGGTAACGTGCCTGCAAATGTTTTCCATCTGTCCTAGGCCTACACAACTCAAGACGTGGTCAAAACGCTTAAAGGAGCACCCTTTCCTGCCAAACGCGGCAGAAGCTGGTATTGGGACCCAGAATACATACGTTACGGTTCAAACTGTGATCAAGACGACTCACGTTCAGTGGCTCTCGAAGCTCTTGCTATCCATTGATTTCGGAATTCTTGCCTTAATAAAATCAAGACTAGTAGATTTCATGGGCCTTCCATCAGTGTCCATTGCATTAAAGCATCTTGGCTTTTAGTACTGGTGTCCGGTGCACGACCCCCCGATATCATTCAGAATACGCATGCCGTCAGTTCACTAGAATTATCGAGTCCAGTTCCCGGATCAACGAAGAAGTCCGTCAGGCTTACGGTCAAAGGATGTGCTGTACGTTGGGAATGAAGATGCGCTCTCGACCTTGACTATTAGGTCTCCGTGCTCGAAATGTTGTAACAGGACATACCTGCAACTGATGAAAAAGCGTCTTCACAATAGTCATACACGGTAAATTCTAAATGATTATCATTATGAGTTTGATCCCTAGAGATTCAATTTTTGTACGATTCCTGCATCACCTCCCTCAAGAATAACCGTAAATCACACCCAAGAGCTCACTGAAATCCTGCAATAATACCATCGTATGCTGGCTTCTTGTTCAGGTTCTAAGCAAAGATTTATTAGTGTACATTCAGAGTTATTCTTCAAGGCAACTTACCTCGTCCCAAGGGCAGGCATCACCCTGACCAGGGAAGGTGCTCGGGACCCATGAGTACTGGAGAGAAAATTAGATGAGCCAAGGTATTCAATAATTTAGCAGAAGCATTTCCTCACCTTGTCAGTGCTAGATTTGGGAGGAATGAAAAGCTTAGATCACGTTCAAATGAAAAGGCAGAGATACGAACTAGTCCCAGATGGTCACCTAACCAACTTTTCAGCACACGATGATATGCATGGAACAATCAAACGTACCCCAACGCAACCTTTGACAGCGTTACAAGCCGAGATAACACTCTCATAGTCTGTCTTCTGCTGAGCCAAAAGTGCATCTGTCGCAGGAAGCGTCATTCGAATGTCGAGCTCAGTGATAGCAACTTCGATGCCCAAGGCGGTAAACTGCTCCAACACTGATTGGAATGAAGTAGGAACCTCTCCAACGATGAAGTGGCACTGGAAGCCAACACCGTCGATGGGCGTACCGCTGGCTTGAAGGGATTGAACAAGATTGTACATAGCAGTAGCCTTAGCACCGGTGTATTCAATGTTGTAGTCATTGATCTAGAGGAAATCAGTTGGACGAGTCTAATGAGCAGGCTGACGCTTGGGACCTACGTAGAGTTTAGCGTTAGGGTCAGCAGCTCGGGCGGCATTGAGAGCTACACCGACGAAGGATGTTCCCATGGTATTGTAGAAGACATCCGAACGCCATGTTCCGTCATCATTGAATGGTTCTGGCACTCATACTGAGCTGATTGTTATAGCGTATCAAGAAATTTCTCACCATTGATGATATCCCAACTGTCTGGTGAACGGAAGGAACACTCGGTCAGAAGGATGATGGAGTTTGAAATTGGTTTCATACGCACAACTATAGAGAAATATTAACAAATAAAAAACAGAACACTTGCGATGGCAAACTCACATTTCGCCTTTGTAGTGACCTACAAGCGTACTGCAGTGATTTTCCACAATACTGGTCAGAGTCGCGTTGTCGAAATTGCCAGAGGTAACCCAGCTGGGCAACTGGTTGTACCATACACAGTTGTGTCCTGACGAATTCGAACGGATCAGTAATGAACATGAATGAAGTCAAAACAAGTCGACGAACCTCGCATGATTTGGCCATTAGCCTTGGCTAAGCTCACAATCTGATCACCTTCAGTGAAAGTGAAGGTTCCTTGTTCAGGCTCGGTGGCATCCTATCGCTAGCAATCAGCCGGTCAACCCCTTCAAGTCAGGGGAAGAGTTTTTACCCATTTCATAGAGTTCGCGGGAGTGAGCTGACCGAAATAAGCGCTTTGGTCGAGGATAGCAACGTACGCCGTGTCGGTGAGCTCAGGATTATCAGTTGCAGTTCCAAAGTAAGTCTTTCCAGCAGCCTTGGCCACTGTGTCGGTGAATGCGGTTGAGGTTGCGGTCGCTCCGGGAGCGCTGGCAGTCGAAGTTCCCGATCCTCCAGAGCTTCCGGTAGAGGCAGCACCCTACAAATTGTCATTAAGAAATTTCTTACCAACTACTCGAAAAAGAACTTACAGGCAGGCATTGGGAGTAATATGCATTTGATTCAACACAAGTAGAACCTGCTGCACAGGTCTGTGCGTTGAAGCCTGTTAACTTCCTTATGAATTCTGGGACTGGTGATCAAGGCTTACGGTAGGACCCGTCCATCCAATACCACCACCTGCACGAGAAATGTATGAGCCTGCTAATCCGAGAGCCCGTACAAGAACACATACATTGGCCCCAAACGGGAGACTGAGCGGTTACGAAGGAAACAAAAGCCAAGAGTGAAGCTAACGATGCCGAGAGTCTCATTTCGATTGTTAGATGTGGAGCAGACGCTTGCTCAAACATTCATCCTTCCTGCTACTTATACCTTCATGCCAGTCAAAATCGGAACATTATCGTTCAACGAACACGGGCCGTTCAATATGGTGACAAGGTAACATCTCGTGCTCAGATCGCATGGAGTAGTACTCTGGACACAAATCAACCAGTAGTTCAGTAGTTCTGAGACTGCTCCTGGGTTATGCTTAATCCTCGCATCAACCTCATATGACACAACAAATTCAATGGAACCCTCACCAACAGGGCTATAACAACGAAGTGCGGATAATCGTCGGTTTATGAGGTGTCTGTAGCATTCTGGTAGCGTTATAAAACCATAAAGAGAGCACCGCAGAGGTCCCATGATAAATTTGAGAGCAAAGTGAATGTCCCGTGTTTAGACTGAAGCTATTCTTAACTCATAGCATGAGGATAGACGATTGATGAACAAGTACTTCCATTAAAAATATCCAAGATAAAAATACGAATCTGTAGGCCCTTCGCCACGTTTCAGACACCCTCTACAGGTTATTCCGACTTCATCATGAGCGCCTGCCGAAGCGACACCTCCACCGAAGAAAAAAACCAATCGAACAAGAGTGCCTGAAGTACAGCTGACAGACCCAGCACCAAAAGATGCCTGGGTTTACTCTTGAGGACGGGAACGCGGACAAGGAGGCGGAAGAGCTTAAACCGAGTCCGAACTTTTGTGTCCTCGTAAAATTGTTCAAAGAAAAGAGAGAAACGCACAGACCACGTCCTTATATAAGGTCCTGTATAAATCTTATGTAATATTCTCACGCCTGATGCCGGTAATTGAGGGTTGGCTTATTGACCGGGTGTATGGAAATCACCGGCTACTGTCTTTGAGGACGTTGAATTCATTTTGTAGACAACCGCTATGTCTTACTCAAAGCCGACATCTCTTGCGAAGCTCAACGACGCGCTGCTTGGTTGCTTCTCTAATCTACCGCCCTCTGAATTCATCAACCACCTCGTACGATATCTGGGAACATGGAGTGGTTCCGAGTGCGTTAAGTTGCCAGGTTACTCGTCTCAATATTAATGTTTTCGATGCTTCATATTGCAGTAAATTCTTCACGATACTTCAGTACACTCTGAAGCTAGTCATACCACTTTTGAATCTACGTGCTCGACTGCAACACCGTGCAGGTCTTCGAAGTAACTCTACAAGTACTGCTGCCGAAGGATGTGCAAAGTTTGCCAGTGCTATATCCGATTCAAGAATGCTATGGAGGTTGGCCGGCTTCTGCCACGAATTTTCCGTGTTCTAATGATTAACTTTCTGTCCAGACTTTGGGGTTAGTCGCGAGTTTCAGGTGCCAAGCCGCTTTTCAAATTGTCAACAGGTCTACTTCCCATTATACAGTGGATGATCTCCTTGGAACGAAATCCACAACCCACTAGAAGTCTTCTCAACATAGAAAGGCTGCAGGGCTGGTCAATGCTCGGCTATTATCCGCTAGAACACCTGAGTTATCTAGTATCCCATGAAGTCATTCCGTCCAAGCCGACCATCGATCTTTCGCCTTTCTTCACCAAAACAAAAACTTTGGATCTAGATGCTGGCAATATGGGGATCTSGTCGTGTCGGTGCTGGGCCCTTTACGTTGCTTTGCAGTTTGCACATTTGCGTGAAGATCGAAAGCTTCACCTTGCACGACAGCGCACACTTCGGAGGACAAAGGGTACCAATCTTACTGCAGCTGAAAAACAAGAATTGAAGCAGAGATGGAGCTCGTTTTGGAATGAAGTGATAGTTAATTCTGCCAACCTTCCATTAGCGCTTCACTGGTACGCACTGTTTGCATGAAACTACCCATTGTGCTGATTTTGTCTCAGGTCAACAAGGAAGGGGTTGATTAAAAGTGATGTTCGTCATCAATCTGCTTGTGTAGACCAAAGCTGATCTTCTCATATGCTGACAGGTTTTGATCTCTATATTGAACTTGGTAGCGGCCATAGCATCGTTCAAAAGTGGGTGGGAGGCTACAGCGCTTCCTTCCGCACCGGCTTCGGACACTGTAGATGTCGTAGAACCCGTAAACCCCCCCACCAACACAACTGCGTACGGCCTATCGGATTGATGTATATACCCTGCATCAAATGATACCTATCTTCTCGCGAGACTTTGTGGAGTTTTATGAATTTACGAAACCAATATAGTACCAAAATCGATTATCGGCGCTGCAGGGGCCTAAGATTTTGGCCCAAGCAAGTTCCGAATTTTGCCTTGTTTGACGCTGTTCGCCCAGAAACACAGGCTCAGTGCTTGAGTTGCGACTTTCAGAAGTGTATCCTTCTTTGCTTGTCCCACAGGACCGATTGCTGTTGACTTCTCGCCCCAATGCCACTTCTGGGCTTCCTCGAGGCTTTTGTAGAAATGACTAGCGTGCCGCATGGCCCAAGGCTGTAAGTCACGTCCGCTACCTCTATCCGTCTGATTTTCTCAAATTATTGGCTCAGCTTCAAAGTGAGTGGAGTCAGAGGTAACCGCAGCAGGGTCTAAATGAAACTCGGCCTCAAATCAAACGAATGCGGGTGAAACAAATACGGGGGGTAGTTAATAACTGACACAGACGATTCTTGTCACTACAACCCGCAAGTTTGGCCAAAACCACTAGAAGATAGGCCTTAGATTCTGTATCTAGAATGTGCTTTCTCTTCTTCATCTCCGTCGAGAGTTTTCTGCCAAAGTCACAGGCACTATCTTGAACGTAGAATGAAATTCTACACCAGCTTTCTATGTGGGACAGCTTGGTTACCGCATATACTCTTTTAGATGCCTCTCAAAACGCAGCGTTCAATACCGACTTTCAGGCTCCTGTATCCTAAGTAAGTAATTCCACGTTGAGATCTCGAGATCCTAGAGCTCCCCGCTTCATAACGGGCCTCTGCGGCTGTAACTTTAACGCCATGACAATTAAACGGATTCCTAGTACTTATAACGGGCGGCTTCGACAGACCTTGTATTTGACTCTTGAGCCTATAGGTTGAGCAAGAGACTATCGAGGGTGCGGTGACCAGTTTTTCTGCGATTTCCCTGCCGGTATCGATGCAGGCCCGATAACGAGGCAGCCGTATTAAGCGAATTATCATGGATAGCGCGCGCAACGCCCTCACTCTCAAGGTCCGAATGCAAACCCATCG
>RCHF01005170.1:0-14934 GCA_003987895.1 Neonothopanus nambi | reverse complement strand
GCATCAACTGCGTCCTGCCAGATCTCACTTGTGCCTCTTGCTGCACCCGTCGACACACACTCAATCCATTTCATAGAATAGAGGTATGTTGATTTAGAAACTTGGCGATTGTGACCTTGCCTCAGTGTATTCCACAGTGGTGGGCAGGCTCCATGTTCACGAGAACTACCCTTGGCAAGCTCGGATTGTCTCTACAGCTTAACCATTTGAATATGTGTTGCACAAACCCCCGACCTTGCCACAGCAAACTCCGAATTCTTCATACCACCGGCATTCACGAACTTCCAGTGTATTATTGCGAATGTGAGCACCAAGTGCCACGACACATTCAGCTTCTTCGCTGTGGTCTGTACCCTGGGACTCAAGAGATTCCGAAAACATGCGCGACGTTCGAACTTTTGCACCTACTTCACATTCTTTCCTTGACATCGAAGACCAGCAACTACGACTTCTACCAAACTCTTGAAAAGTTGACGGATAGCACTGGGATCGACCTTCCTAAATCTCGTTATCACTCCCTCCGTCTGATGACCAACCAGTGGCGCCATCTCAAGCTTCTGAAGCGAGGAGGCCGCGCACATGATCCCTCCCCTTCTCGTGTTGAGAATACACAGAACGGTGAACTTGCTTTGCTTTGTCCCTCCTGCCCTCACCCAGGCATCAATCTACCCCCCAATTTCCGAGAAATACACTTGGAGTCTCAATTCCTATACCACCCGATTCTTGTTATGGACGCCAACTTCAGGCTGAAAAACCAGTTGGTCTCCTCATACTCACGGGACCCTAGTCTCGGTTTAGGCTGGGCCTACTTTGTAGAACGTGGCCCTTACAAAGAACATATCAAGAATCACCTACATGAAGATGACGTATGTATATGTACCTTCTATTGAATGTGAACATCTACGCTAACTTGTTGGAATTCCACCAGATCAGCACTTGCGTCGGGTTTGCGGCTCTGGCAAAAGCGGCAACGAAATTTTCACAAGGCTTGAGGTACACTGGAGTCGGTGCCGTGTCATGCGGGAGGTCGGAGATGGTCATGCCAAGTGGAGTAGGCAACTTGGAAAAGGGTGAATGGTATGTGGTGCTTTGATTTTCTAGTCAGCACCGTGACTGATTCTTTCTATTCAGCTACGCAAATATGGATTATATTTTTGGATCAGCCCTCAAAAACTTTAAGTTCAACGATGTCCACAACTTGCTGATATCATACGATATTGCGTGTCAGTGGTTCATCAACCTGCCTAAATGGATAAAGGACCGGTGGCCGGAACACCTCAAGCCCTCATTTGATATCAAGGCAGAGCCGGCAATCGGCAAGTTTCATGAGCCTGCTCACGGTCAGAAAAACCACACCAAGTACTCCTTGAACCTCATTAGTGGAGTGGGGAACACCAATGCAGAAGGCCCCAAACGCATCTGGGAAGGACATAATGCTCTCGGTAATTCCATGAAAACGATGGCACCTGGGACTCGACATCTCGTTCTTGACGACCATCTCAATTTCTGGAACTTCTTGAAATTGATCGGATTGGGTGAGCGTTGTCTTTTTCCGCTGTTGTTTTCATTTTGATGTCTTATTAATGCATTTGCATTTCAGGCCAGGCCTATATCAAGAAGTACTGGAAGGCGGTTCAAGATCGTAATGCGCAAGTTGAGGCGCATGACGGTTGGACAGAGCGTCTCCCAGAGGATCTGGTGAAGAAGTGGGAGGGTATGTGCGTTGCATGGGAGCAGGCACCTTTTCCGAAGTCAGACGTAGAAGATCCCTTCGAAATCAAGGAAGAATGTGAGCTCTTTCATGTTTATACCACCTCTCCCATACTAATGAGCTGTAGTTATGAGTGAAGAGCAGGCTTTGAAGGAGCTTGAGCTGGAGGACGAGGCTCGTTGTCGGAACGGCGGGACGGGACATAACATCGTGAGCGCTGCTGGGTTTGTTAGTCTGGGCCTGGTGCTGAAACAGGCAAAGTGCGTTATATTTCTACTAATCATTTACATTTATACTAATCTAAGTTGAACAGATATGATCTCATTCAGGCTGTAGCTGCGAAGAATGGCAAATGAGGCAACTGTGATATTGTCAATCAACGACAGACCCTGCGTGAGAAGCTGCAGAGCTATGAGCGCATGCAGGCAATCTACATGCCAGGGCTCTTGCAGTTTCTCATCGACTCGCAGGAAGATCTGGACGGCGTTGCTTCAGAGGGGGTGAATCCTGAAGAGGTCAAACTTTGGCTGCCTTCCGATATCCCGGCTGCACGTCGAGTTGAAGTTTGTGCTCCAGGCTTGCCCGACATTGAAGATCGACTGTTAACTGCCCAATGCCACGACGCCATACATGCTCTTCGACATACCCTCTGCGTGAAGAGCCGAATGGTAATCTTCAAAAACAAGAACATCCGAGGTCAACGTCCGGGCATCCGTTCGCGAGCAGTCATC
This sequence comes from Neonothopanus nambi, assembly GCA_003987895.1. Classification (NCBI taxonomy): domain Eukaryota; kingdom Fungi; phylum Basidiomycota; class Agaricomycetes; order Agaricales; family Omphalotaceae; genus Neonothopanus; species Neonothopanus nambi. The sequence continues at coordinate 12,492 of RCHF01005170.1, read as the reverse complement.
GATTGAGTGCATGAGCGTGCCAAGGCATTTGCACGAAAGTATCGAGTGGCGAGGGAGGCGAAGTGCAGGCTTGTAGGACAGGGAGATTGGGAGCTGGTGCTGCGTGAGTTGAAGGACACAGATATTCGTTCCTATTGTGACCAGGTGCTGCTCAAAAAAGGTCCAGGTCGCCAAGGTATAAACAAAGATAGTGAGGAACCTCCAGAAGGGTCAGCGGAAGTGGCTACAGAGGAGGACGGAATCAATCTGTGGACAGAGGTCAGGGAGGACAGGCGAGAGGGTGGGTGTGAAGGTACTGGGGAGATGTATCGTCTCAATTCTTGGATTTGGACAGCTGGTCCTGGTTTGMGCCTTCAGGATGGTGCGGATGACAAAAACAAAGTTTGCCGATCAGAGTGGTGCCGAAGCTGTGCGCGTGCAATGCGTGCGAAGGAGGAGGTGATCTTGCTACAAGAGGAGATGCGGAGGACCCTGGAGTTTTTAGCCTGGAAGGAGCGGTGGTGGAGGACCCGGGAGAGCACGCGCCCTGCTAGCGAAGATGTAGATGAGGACCTGGCAGAGGGTTTGCATGCCTACGCGAGCACCCAAGCTACATTCATGCAAAACCTGTGCATCTCCTTCCGATCCCTTTGGAGTCAGGCCCTTCTTAATGACTACGAGAACCCTACACATCACGAGAGCTGGGACCAGAGTGAAGAAAGTGGCAGCGAGAGCGACGGGAGCGACGGCGACGACGGCGACAGCAGTGGTGATGACGAGGGCAATGGCAAGGTTGATGATGACGTGGACAATCCTTCTACCAGTCTGTAGTGGTGCACATATTCTGAATATACCGTTTTTTGGCTTTTTTTGTGGTACCCCGATTTTTTCGGAAATTGCTATTTTATTATGTAAGGTGACTACCTAATAGAGATTTTAATGGCCGGCGCTACGGTTGTGCTACATATTTTTGGGAAATTAAGTGATTACATGATACATCCAAAACAGGAAGGCAGGCCGTTTGCAGACGTAGATGCAGAGGGCGTGGGAAATGGCCTGGATAGCCTACTATAAGCGGAATTTGATGTGGCACCAGCCTCACCCTAGTGGGATACATGTCTATGTAGGGTGTACTATTCTCCTCTGTGATGTATCATAAATCAAGGTCAAAACTCCTTTTTTGATGCATCCAGCTGGCAGATACAGGTGTTCATATACCTGCATATCCATTAATTCTCTGAAGCGTCCTGTTTGATATAGATTGTGGAAATCGGTGATAATGCTGGGGAATTCCGTGAATTGGAAAGGGTTCGAAGGGTAATCCAATGGAGGACGCATCCGCACTCTAGTAGGTAGTGGCTGAACATCCTCTTGATAGATCGGTCGTGATGGTAGTCTCTCAGGGTTATCGTATGCTCCTGATTCCATCAACATTCCTGGGTCTGAGTGTAGGATATCCATGACAGTTATAAAACGTTCATAGTTGTTATTAGTGGAAAGCCACCATCATGTGTATGGATTAAGAAACTGCCAACAATAAGAACCAGCATCCTCTAGTGATTGAATCCATTTAGCCCAAGGTACTCGTGTTTGGATTTCATTCCAATAGTATCCCATTGGGAAAAGAACATAACATGCTAGTCGGCCAGCTGATTCTACTGTTGCCTGTCCGGTACGTAGCTCTTCTAAGTAACGATTGATGATGGGATCTCTGATTCGATTTGCCTGGGAGATATTGGTATTGGAAGCATCCCTTATAGATTGTGATTTATCGTTATTTGCTGGTGGAGCGAGCGCTGCCATCTCCTCCTGCTCACAAGTTATCACTGGAATCAAATTGTGCCCAGGACTAGGTGGTCCTACTGGTTCTGGTGGAATCGACTCCCTTCGTTTCCCTTTATCTTCCTTTTTTGGTGGATCGGGATCACTATCATTACCCCCTCCTCCAGAACCACCAGGTGGATCACCAGGATTGGGATCGGAAGGCACTCCCGACAGTAAATTTACTACCAGAGTAGCTTGTTTGGGATCGATCACTGGACTAGAGACACTTCTGGGATCCATAGTGGGATCAAATTGTAAATTAGGATCATTAGATCCCATGGGTGGGTGTTGCGTGGGATCGGACCCAGCAGGTGCGTTATCATTCCCATCAGGATTACCTCGAGGATTACCTGCTGCTTGGTTAGGTGGAACACGAGGATGACCAGGTGATCTACCACGAGGTATATTTGATGGATGAGCTCGATGAGCTTGCCGATCAGCCTCTTTTAATTCTTTGACCCTATTACCTCTTCTGGGGAAAGTTGGGTTTGTAGGGGGCTGATTTGGTGGAAATGTATGAAACACTTGCTGTTCCGGTTCCAATGATGATGTTTGTGACTCTGTTTGAGTCAGAATAGTTCCAGTAGGAATAGTTCCAGTAGTCGACATAATCCCCAACGTTCGTTAGTACTGGGGGCAGGGGATCTGTGAAATACTGTTAGGCCTCGATGATCTTGTACTAGTTGTAAACCTAGATAGAAACTGTCAGTAGTGCAGAAAGTAATAATAGATACCATTTTAATGTTGAGAAAGACTGCTAGGCAGTACTTTGACGAATGTAGACCTGAGATCACAGGCTTCCTACAAGATCTAACATACATGGACTCAATACTTGGGATCGGGGACATGGATGTTAGCAGATATGGGATTGATGTCGAAAGAAATAGAGCGAGAGCAGAGAAATGAGATTGAAAAGATATAGAAACTAGAAATGAGATAGTAACAGTGAGAAGAAACGTTTATTTCGCAGATGAGTCTGGTACATGAATGTCTATGCTTTTATACTACAATGTAAGTGAAAATATATATGGTAATGGGATCTAATCATGGTAACAATGGTCCTAACTACTGGTACGTGCATGTGGTTCATTGTACTGGTGATCAACAGGTGTAGCGCATTGGAAATGGTCATCAGAATCGAGAAAATGAGGTCGGGATATCAGAGTGGTTGGTAGAGTCGTGCTATGAGATCTATTTGTCTGGAAAGGGTTAATTGAATAGAGCCTGGCCTATTAGGGTAGTCTGAAGGGAATTTTATGGCCCCTAAACAGTACAAGTTGTAACATTACTCCCCCCTTCAAGCCTGAGCCCTCAAAGGCTTCAAACTGCCAGCATCGTCAATGATTTGTGTCGAGGATCTGTTAATTTAGCAGAAAACTGCGGAGTTAATGTCACTTTGATCGGTGTTTCCAAGGCACCACTGATGTGGTACCTATGTGACTCAGATGGACCCACTGGAGTCAACAGTGACAAATGTTGGACTTAGAACAATTTTCGTTCTTGTCTTCCTATCATTCATCATCCACCAGGCTGTACCATCTTCTTTGTACCTTCTTGTACCCACCTGAACGATGTCCAACACTCAACGACACCAACAGACAGAGAGAGATGCACTTGTCGAAGTGGCCCGATCCCAAGCTGTTCAATTCCAGTCAGCTCTGTTGGACCATGCTGGTAAATTTGAGTGTCCATCCCACCTGCTTGAAGTGGAGTTTGAGAAGCAACTCTCGTTCGTTACTGATGCCATCAAGATGCACTGCATCCATCTGCAAGCGAAAGCTGCAACTTCAGAGAACTTTACCCTCCCTGATCATGAAGAATTCCTTTTTGAACGCATACTAGATGGTTCTTTTGAACAGTGGCAGTCCCTTCATCCTAGCAATCCCCTCCTTTCGTTGATTCGTGAACATCCACTAGTGTCTCCCAGATCTCCAAGTGCTGACTGGCCCAACGTCATTAGAACTGCTTTAGGTCAATCCGTGCCAGGCTATTCCATCGTTGAGTGGGATCTGTATGATCTTCATCCTGGTCGATCTAGTCATATTAATTGGGATGGTCAGACACTTATGGATGGAAGGACTCGCGAGGCCTTGGCAGTCGAAATTACCCCTTTCAAAGACCCTATTACAGGTAGGTTGGGATCTTATAGAGGTAGCCCAGTGGTGTTGACAGTTTTATTGACTCAGATCCTCAATCTGGTACAGTCGAAGGTGACGTTGCTAGTAGTGTGGTGTTGGACGATGGTGTTGAGCCAGACCAGCCCCTTACTATTGACCATCCAGGCTTCGATCTTCGCTCTCTACCACATTGACCTGGTGCACAAATGAGCTGGGATACCAAGGGAGCTAGGGAGCGACGAGTGAAGGAGTTGAAGGCTACGAAGATCAAGGAGTTGAAGGCTGCCACTGCATCGAAAAAATTGGAGGCAAAGGCAGCTTCTGCATCGATGAAGCGGAGTAAGGGTCATTGCTCCTCCTTCATAGTCCAGTCTTCCGATGATGAGGAACCCCTCAGGGACAATGGGCGGCCTGCTCGTACTGTCCACACACCTGCTTTTGCCCCCACATTGGCTTCGGGTGTTCCATTGATGGCAACGTCTTCTACTCTCCCATCTGCCAAGCCCATTCCTTCTCTGTGTAAATCTGCTCAACAAAAACCTCGCAGGAACATGCGGGAGGTATTAGATGATTGTCCAGAGCAATTGTGGTCCGCTTCTGAGGCGCTTGACCGGAATATTGACATTCTGGCTGTTTGCAAGAAACCAGATGAAGAGGGTCGTTTGGCAGCATTAAAGGAGGCATTTCATTCAGACCAGAGTCTTCAAATTACTCAGGACTGGACTAATAGGATTGGAGCCCTTTTTGTAAGTGTCCTGTTCATTGACCCCATGTTTATGCTGTCCTGATTTGGTTATCTAGCCTCCTTGTCAGAAATGTAATGATCGAAACAAGGACTGCTTGTGGATGTTGAGTCCGAAGGGTTGCTGCACTACCTGCGATTCAGCTCGGAGTCGGTGCACACACACGGACATTCTCTGTTTTCTGAAAGCCATGCATTTTAATGGTAGTAGTGCTGATGATCTTCGCATCACCTTTGAGGTACGTTTTTGAGCATTTTCCGGGGTTCTTGACTTAAGATGCGTCGCATTCCAGGCAAATCAAACACTGATATGTGGAAAGACAAAGTTTGCTCCCTTCAGAGATCCAGTGATTGGTGGACGTTATGACAGTCTATACCGTCTTACAATGTCCATGACTACTCCTGGTGACACCTTCGAACCCAACCCTACATGTCGAGGAACTCTAGCTCAGGTGGTGGGATTCGATGCTTCCAGGATCAAGGTGATGCAAGCACCGTCTTCCAACATGTTGACATCACCGAGCAATGCTACCACTAATACTTTGGTCCCGAAAAGGCTTACAGCAGCTGAAAAGGGCAAGGCAAAAGAGGTTCCATCTTCGTCTCCATCAAAGCTTCCAGGTTCCACTGTTCCCAATTCCCCCTTCGATTTGTCACGCTTTTCAACGGTTTATGGACTATCTTCCAGGAAGAAGTTGTCGTCATTACGTCCATCAGGTCCTTCGTCATTGCTGGAATTGCATTCAGTGGGTACTTCCTCTAAGCATGTAGCGCAAGTATTCAAGCAGATGCAGAGTGAAGCAAGGATCCTGAGTTTGCCTTCTAGAAGTGCTCTGATTGAAGCTACTACTGTTCTGTCTCCTACTTCAAAGGATGATGATGTACTGATGGTATCGAACAACAGTATAGTTTGTCCTGTAACACCTCCAACTGTCCCGTCAATGACTACCACTTCCAGTCCTCCGAGGATGAGGCAGAAAGTGAAAGATCAGGGTGGCGCTGGCCTTTGGAGCTCCCTTGTTCCTACCATCGCTACAATTCAAACAGATCTTGGCAGTGATTATCCCCACTCCGTTGGTTCTCCAAAAACAGTGGGAGGTACTGAATCCGAAGCTGATGTTCCTGGTTCCTTCATCAATGAATCCACTGCTGCCATGATTGCTGATACAGATGTTGGACTCAAAGCTCATGAGGACATGGAAATGGTCGACCAAGCTGATCCTATTGTGTCTCATGTCAAAGACACCATAGCAGATCCCATTGATTCGTCTATTCAACCCGATGCTTCTGTTGACATGCATGAATCTGTGCCTAGTTCCATACCTGCAGTGGCTGATGTTGACATCCCAACAGATGAGACAAAAGATCCCAACACAGTTGCTTTTTCCAATACTCGCTTGTTCCTTTATCAATCAGAGGTAGATGATGGCATCCGGCAGGGTTTAGACCAATTCGAGGAACTTAATCATTTATTTTCGGATGCACAGATGGCCATTGCCTCTAATGCCGGCACTCTGGTTCAGGAGAAGACTTCGTTTGCGAGTGGATGGGATCAGTCGAGCATGAGTTCGGATCCAAATACAAATATGGTGAGTATTTTTGAACTGGTTCAATCCTCTGGCTCACTCTGTTGGTTTGCATCAGATGGCAAGGTTTATAAACAGCCTTGAAGTATCGGAMTCAGTATCCCTCGTTCTTCGTCAKATTCAAACCCATGCTTCACCACAGTCTCCAATTATGCCTAGCGTTTCCTCCCATCTTGTAGATCCCTCTTCCTGGAGTGATCTCCCTGACAAACATAGGATTCAAGCTTTGGAACTTGCACTCTGTCAAGAGCGTGATCATTCCACTAAGCTTGAAATCAAGAATAGTTGCCTTAAGGAGGAACTAGAGGTTTCTGAATGTCACTCCAGTGTCCTCGAAGCCATTCAATCCCATGGACTTTCTATTAGTGAGCTTATACCGAATCCTCCCCCTTCTGAGGAAGCTCTTTGTTACCCAGATGTTGAAGATCCAAATTCTTCTCTTTGTACAGCTCTGACATGCTCTTGTGAGGAGATGATTTGCCTTTGAGATGATATTCAGGTTCTTTGTGAAGAGGTCGCTCAACGTGAAGAGGTCGCTCAATGTGAGGAGGTCGCTCAACATGAAGAGGTTGCTCGACGTGAAGAGGTTGCTTGACGTGATAGGAAATTGGCCAGTCTTGAGTCTATGCATCAGGACAGTTTGCAAAAGCTTGGGAAGTTGGAGCGATCCCTTGCAACTGCCTATGATGACCATCACCAACAATCTTCTCATACCACCTCCATTAGAGCTGAACATGATGCTCTGAAGATGGAACTCGCAGCACTAGCAGCTAGTTGGACCCAAATCGGCAAGTTGCTTGAGATTAAGAATGCCACTATCTGTAGGCTTTCTTGGGCTGTTAATCACCTGTATAATGGCAATCCCCTCGAGTGTCTACACATCGTTCGACACCATTTAGTCAACATTGTAGGAGATGTAGCGGTATCCTCATCAGCTCTAGCTGCGAATGCCAGTAGCTCTGTTATGCCTTTGGTCCAAGACTACTCTGACAAAGTGCATACAGGGTTCGCTATTATCCAAGAGTGCATGGATCAGTTGGACACCACTTCCTCAGTTTTCTTGTACAACGCCCGTCTTGCCACTATCCTTGGAGAGACCCATTATCAACATGACTCCGAAAACTTCCCAGACCTTGGCGATATCTCCGGATTCTTTGTTTCTCGTCGCAATGGGTCAGTCCATTCCGATGCCGTTAGAAGGACTTCACTCGACAATTTCATCTGACACCTATGGTCTACGGAGGTTTCTGCGGATGCCACCATCCATCCTATTCATCAAATGGTTACAAATGGTACCCAAACATGTGCCCACTCTCCTGGTGTATTGACTGGTGTGCAGGTCTATCCAACCCTGTCCTCAGTTGCCATACAGTGTGATTTGGATCAGTCATTGTCATCCTCCTCCTCTGATCCCATTTTCTCTTGTCGCTCTGGTAGCATTAGGATCATCAATGATCGTAGTAGTGTTATTGACCTTACAACTTTGACCAATGCTGCTTCTGAGGGATCGAACAAGCGTAAACATGATGATGATGAAGAGAATGGGGATGCTAAGTGTAGTAGGGCTGATCCAGAAGGTTCTGAGTGTGATGACATGTATGTTGAGCAGTAGAACTGTAAATAGACCCCAAAATTTTGTAATTTTCTTGGTTTTCTCTATTCCTTTTCATATTTTTCTTGAATAGATATATTGTACAATCCTAAATGGTGTGATTTAAGAGAATTAGTCATCAAGATTGGGATCGTCGTCCCTCTCTTGTGACTCCTCCTCCATTTGAGCCCATTGTGCAGGTGTAGGTTGCACTCATTTTGGGTGTGCAGCATGCCAATCTCGTAAAAGATCGATAGATCCCACCATATCATACCAAAAGACCCATGAGTTGTGTTTGTTGCTGTAACCCGTCCAATGTACATAATATTCAAGATGTTTATTGGTTTTATGGCGTCGAGAATTGATAATGTACTCAACTTGATGTTCCTCACCACCTGCGATCTCAATTGGGGGTGGTGGAGGTTCACCACGATCCAGGTATAGGTCATTTTCATGGGGTTGGAGTAGGCTGACATGGAATACATCATGAATCTTCCTTAGTTTGTATGGGAGATTGAGACGGAATGCATGTGATCCCACAGCGTCTTTGATAGTATAGGGACCAATCCATCTTTGGTCCAACTTCTTAGAAGGTCACATAGTAGTCAAGTTCGTGGTGCTGAGCCAGACTTTATGTCCCAGCTGGAACTGTTCATTGTCTACAGGTAGTCGATGCCGATTTGCGTTTCGTTCAGCAGTCTTATTTGCCTTTTTGATTTCCTTTTTCAAGAATTCGTGAAGATCGTAAAGGCTTTCGACCCTTCTATTGGCATCGGCATCCCTCAAATTCGAAAGACTGACAGTTAGCTTTGGGTGATAGCCCTTGTTGACGAAGAATGGTGTTTGACCAGTAGCGGTATGAGGTGTATTGTTGTAAACGAATTCAGCAATTGGAAGCATTATGGACCAATTATCCTGATCATAGTTCAGATAGATCCTAAGGTATTGCTCCAACGTCTGATTCGTATGTTCAGTTTGACTGTCAGTTTGCGGATGGTAAGCAGTTGATAAGCTGGATCGAATGTCCAATGATTGACAGATTGACTGCCAGAATGATGATACGAACAACATTCCACAATCCGAAACTATATCAGAAGGTAGTCCGTGTTTAGAGAAAACATGTGTGATGAAAAGTTGCGCTAAATCATTGGCAGTATCTGTGGTAAAGCAAGGGATGAAGATAGCCTGCTTCGAGAATCAACAAACTACGACCATAATGGCATCGTAAGGCGTTTCCTGCCCTTTATTTGGGATCGATGGAGGTAAATTGACAATATGATCCACTGAAATCGAGTACCATGGCCTCTCTGATACTGGTAGAGGCTTTAGGAGCCCAAAAGGCTTTTGTCAAACATCCTTTGCACATATACACTCGGAACAGGTGCATATGAAATGAAGGACATCTTTATACAGTCTGGGCCAGAAGTACATCTGTGATATGAGCTGTACCGTCTTTCTGATGCCAGGATGTCCGTGAAGCTTATGATTGTGGTGTGATTTCATTACTTCCATCCATAAATTCCCAGTATCAGGGACATAGACCTTGTTTCGATGCCAAAGTAATTCATCTTCGATGGTGAATCCCTCCTTCTTCTTCCCTTTTGCCTTCTTTATCACAGCTAACCAGTACTTGTCCTTCTCAGCACTGCATATTTGAGCAAGTTGGAGGTCTTCATTGAGCAAAAAATTGGCCAGTAGCTGTTCAGGTCAAATGAGGACCATGTTATTGTGATCGTGGTCCTTTACCCCCCCCTTTTTGGGATAGATGTCTGGTCTCCGAGTGAGGGCATTGGGCTTTGATCCCAAAATACCTGGTTGGTAATTGATCATGAAATTGAACCCTGAAAGAAATTCAGACCATCGTGCCTGTCGATGGCTAAGTTTCTTGGTCGTCATGAAGTGCTGGAGGTTATTGTGATCGGTATACACTTGTACTGTATACCTTGCACCCTCCAAGTATGCTCTCCACTGTTTGAAACTTTTGATGATAGCCAGCATTTCCTTGTCATATATATCATAGTTGAGCTCTGCTGGTATCATCAATCTCGCGTAGAAGGCCACGGGATGTATATCCTTTGTTTTGGGATCTATTTGACTCAAAATGGAAGTGATAGCCACATCTGATGCATCAGACTCAACAATGATTGGAAGATTGGGATTGAAATGCCGTAAAACAGGTGCTTCCATGAAGGCGTCCTTCAGAATTTGAAAAGCAGCCTTGCATTCAGCATCGAAGTCAAATTTAGCCCCTTTCTTCAGCAATCTGGTCAATGGCTTCATGATTCCAGAGAAATTATTGATGAATCAGTGGTAAAAGTTTGTGAAACCCAAGAATGACTGTAGCTGCTTCACATTCTCGAGGTTGGGCCAATCCTTGATCACCTGGACTTTGTACAGGTCCATTGCGATCCCATTGGGTGAAATAATGATGCCAAGGTACTCCATGCTGTGCTGGTGGAATTCTGATTTCTCAGGCTTTGCATGCAGGTTATACTCCCGAAGTCGTTGCAGAACTTTTCTGACATGTTCCACATGTTCAGCCTCATTTTCTGAATACACGAGGATATTATCAAGATAGATGACCACACATATATCCACCATATCATGAAATATTTTGTTCATGAATAGCTGAAATGCAGACAGTGCATTTGTGAGTCCAAAAGGCATCACTAGATATTCAAAGGTGCCATATTGAGTTTGAAAAGCTGTTTTCCATTTGTGTCCTTCGAAGATTCTCATGTTATTGTAGCCAGCTTGGAGATCAATTTTAGTGAAGATTTTAGTGTTCTGAAGCTGATCAATAAGGTTTCCCATGAGAGGAAGTGGGTAGCGATTCTTGATCGTGAGATGATTTAGACCTCTATAGTTGACGCAAAGATGCAAACTTCCATCCTTCTTTTTTGAAAACAGAACTGGAGCACCAGCAGGAGATTTGGAAGTATGAATGAAACCTTTTCTGAGCATGTCATCAATGTACTCTTTCAACACTTTAAGCTCTGCTTCTGATAGATTGTACAACTTCCCGACAGGAGGCATGGCATCGTTTTCAGTATCAATCCTAAGGTCATATGGTCGATGTGGTGGTAGAGCCTTTGCTTCTCCTAGTGAGAAGACATCCTTGAAGTTGGAGTACTGTTCAGGAACGAACTGGTTCAACAGAACATCTTCTTTAGTTTTCTGTTCATCCATTGAATTGTCTCCAGCTTCCTGTGCTGAAAATGCATGCTCTTCAGGGTCATCCTCCTTTCCAACTGGTGACACGTGTATCAGAAATGCAGGATTGCCTTCACATATCGACTGATTCATAGCAGCAGCATTGATAAAACTAACACAAGGCAGATTATCCGAAGAACTGGTAGTTGTAGCATGCTGTACTTGTCAACGAGCCTTGATTTTAACGTTAGACCGACCCTTTCTCATCACTTTGCCTGGTGATTTCAGCTGTTGCAGCACGAATTTGGGATCGATCGTTCCAAACAAGACTCTAGTTGAGCGTAAAGGTGGAGGCATGCCCACATTTGGGATCGGAGTGGTGGATTTTGGGATTGAAGTAGTAGTTTCTGGGATCGGAGTAGTTTCGTTCCCATCAGGCACTTCGATTCGATCTATCCAATCATTGATGAACAATAATAATGGGTCATCCACTCCCAACGGCTCTCCAATGTAGTCCAATTCTTTGTCTTCCACATCCTCGATGGTAACCTTGTGATTGGGGATGTCCTTTGATCCCATAGGTTGCTCATTAGGCAGTTGATCTTGGGATCATAGGTCATTGTTTTGGGATCGATCCAACCCATTGTCTAATATTTTGGGATCGGATGAGGGTAAACAAGGTCCAATGTGATCAGATTCTTCATCGGGCACTTCCTCAATTCCGACAGTGTGTGATTTAGTCAATGTGGGATCGATAATGATGGCATGAAGTGCGGCATCAGTAGTTAACGATACCAATGCATTCTTCCAGTCTATAAGGGGATTGTGCTCCTGCAGCCATGAGAATCCGAGTACTGCTGGAGTGGATGGGTGTAATTTGGTGACAAAGAAGGTCATTCTGTGGATAGTCCCATCTTCAAATCGGATATTTGTCAAAAGCTTTTGCATAACAGCTCCAGCTGACATAGTTTTTCCGTCAAAGAGTTCGAGACATATCAGTTTTGCGAGGTCATGAAGACACTCAGGGAATTGTGATGCTAGTTTTGCATCGATGAAAGATTTAGTAGCTCCTGAATTGACAAGAGCATTGTAATACGGTGAAGAAATTGAATTAGTGTCCAAAGAAAATGGTAGTAAAAGAGAAACACGTGAAGTTGAATGGATGTATTCTACCTCCCCCTCTATTTCGACTGCCCGCAGTTGTTCAGAGACTATCTCGGAACTCAGTGACTCTCTGTTCCCATCTGAGTCCCCAAGGAGTTTCCCGACTGGTTGTCTTCATTGGGATCGAAATCTGGCAAAGGGTGGTCTTCGGGTCCTCCAATTGAGAATTCTACTGTCAGATGGTCTTTGACCCCAAACCATTCATCCCATTCATCTTCTTCAAGCACCAGCATAATCATCCTACCCATTTGTACCTTGTCATCCAGACAATCAGCAACAAAATGTTTATCAGAACCACAACACAAGCATAACCCTTCTTTGCGATGACGTTGTTGT
>RCHF01005162.1:0-10131 GCA_003987895.1 Neonothopanus nambi | reverse complement strand
TTCCCTATTCCTTCTAGATCTATCACTCGCAGCCTTTGGTGAATGTCCGCAATGGGCCAATACCAATGGCGATAAAAGATTCTTCTTACGCCCATAAATTCTGAAAAAGTGACGGCTTGAATTCGAGCGAGCGGTTCAAGAGCGGTTAACCCTCAGGAACTTGAAAATCAGATAATCTTCTAGGTCTAGCGCTTGGAAACGCGAATACTCGCTGAATGTATGCCTATAACCCTGACATTAGGATATTCCAAAGGAAGAATGTAAGTAATTGCCTTCTATTGTGATAATACATTTGTTGGGCTAAGTTGCACAATGTAAGTAATATTGTTCGTTTTAGGATAGAGATTAATCTGCAAGACCCTTCTACGATCCTCAACTTATGAGCGGTGATCTTATGCTTATGCCTCTCGAAATGTTGGTGGATAACCATCTCGCTCGTGGTAGTGTGCCGGTCCCGCTCCAGGGGCTGCGTTCAATGCCATCCCAGCCAGTGATGGTGGCTTGGACGTGTTTCCGTGATCTTCTACGAACAAAATATCTGGTACTGACTACCCGCTTACACCGCAACAACCGGTCTCCGAGATTCACTACTTGTAAGGAATCTGGTAGAATTCGATCCACGAATGTTGCGAAGAAAGATCTTGAGATCTGTGCAACTGTCGTTCAAATCACGATTAATCCAAGAAACTTCGCAGGGTAAGCTCTGAATGTTACCTTAGCTTATGCTGATTCTGCTTTGCTGTCACACGACAGGGGTGACTGCGAACTGGTGGGCGGACGTGAGGGTTGCCTCGAGGTTTCTCTTTTCTTTCGGGGATGAAGTTCTCATGAAATCCGCAGAACGTAATTCTATAGCCATGCTCTTCGACAAGGCTCACAGAAATAGTATCTCAACCTCTCCGCCAGACTGAGTGGGAAACATTCGTTGGCCCCAGTCCCAAGATCTACACAATTGTGTTCTCGGATATGACTCTAATGATATCGTACTAGGTGTCTTCCATGTATCCTCCCGATGCCGACTATTGCGCAGATGGCTCTTTTGGCCAAAATTTACCCAGCACATGCACATTGGCAGTATTCTCATCTTCCATTGGTATGTACATTTATATTCTCAGTCCGTGAACTTGGCTGTGGCTGTCACTCATGCAGTCTAGACTCTCAAAAGTCGTTACCCCTTCTTCTATCGAATGAATCAAGATTCCGTAAGTAGTTTTAGGAAAATATATCAGGCGTGCAGCACTGACGCTTTTGAGACGAATACTACAGACTATTCGACCTGAGTAACGATGAAACGATCAGTGGGGGCGAGTGTCTTGACTTGACCCTTAAACCTAGGTAGTGGCTCAGTTCTTGTAAGTAGCTTAATCACATCTATCATAACGTTATCCCATGGTGATATATTTTGAACCGCTGAGGGTGTTAAGCGGACCGGGCGAACTATAGGGAGCACTGTGGAGTGTTGGCGTACAGCACTCACTGTGTAGGTAATACTGCGCTTAACCTGAAATAGTTTTAACCTGGTTATACTTATAGAACTCAGGCGTAAATTGTCGAGGCTTTCGAAATGTAAATGTATGGCCAACCGGAGAAAGTGAAGTCTCATGTCCTAAGAAAGGCAGCACCCCAAGTGTTGACTCGTCAGTGGCGGCGGCGGTAGAAAGCAATTTTCTTCTTTCCCAGTCCGGGCCTCCTGGGAGCTGCCGCCGCGGTAAATGCTGATGGCCGGGCACAGACCCTCTAAACACTTTCTATATGTCAACGATCGTGCCTCGGTCCGGGTTCTTATTGAATGCGGAAATAACAAGTCAATTGGCCGTGACATGGCAAGATTTCAAGATCCATACCAGCTGTAGGTTTTATGATCGAACTCTAATGAGCTGATGGTAATATTCAGTGGTAATAGAATATGAACGGTACGATTTCATTTGTCTCCGCGTTTTGTATTTCTAGTATTTTACTGAGTATACAGGATATGCATCTACTCAGTAGACATCAATACGCCATTTTCAAGGAGTTGTAGCAAGTCCAATTTCCGGACAGAAATTGCACCTAGGGCGATGTATGACAATACAGTTAGCTCAGGACCGAAGTTCTACGGCTACTCCTAACGACCTGTATGTGGTCAGGCAACGCAGTGCTTCCGGAACCATTTCCTTCGCAGAATCGAACGCTTGAATTTATAGAAAACAACGTCGGCGCGTAGGCGAGGTTTTCCCCTTTGTGAAACATAGTGACCATACAGCCGGAAAATGTTTCAAAAGTATGGGTTCTCGTTCAATACTGGACTGATTCTAGTACGCTTGGTACACACTTGATACGGTCTACCCTCTCGCTCCAGGATCTTCAGAAGTTGTTTCAAACACAAAGATCACCTATTCCTCTCTGATACTCCGCAAATCGATGCTCCTCCGACTTTATCCCGGCGTCAATAGGGCAGAAACCTAAGCGTGCCTTACTACCACCTGGAGGTGAACTCAGAAAAAGAAAAAGTTCCAGCTCAGGACCGGACCACCAATACGGTGAGCAAGTGGGTATAGATATCCATGTATATTGTAAACAGATATTGCAGCTGCATGAATTGTATTAACCAAGGCACTCATATCCCATTGGGCCCAACACGCTAACTTAATCGCATAAATTGCTCAATGCGTACTCTCACAACGAAATTTCTATACGCATCACAGCTTGACATCGAGCCTGTACCCCAGAGTGCATAGTAGAGATTCAATGTACTGTAAGGATGGCAGGATCTATACAAGTAACATCCTTCCCTAATCAAAGATGTAAGAACTTCTGAAGAACTCGGAGATTCCCCTGCCGTTGATGTTTACAGGGCGGCTCGGACGCACCCTTTTTCCTGGTGGAATACGCCCGAGGAGACGTACATAGACCTGCTGAAGGTCCAGGACGGCCTTGACCAAGTAAGTAGTCGTAATTTAATGTATTCGGCTGAACGTACCAGGTTCCGTATTGATGAGACGTGTCTATGTAAAAACGGAAAAAAGCGGAGGATGGCGACTCGAGGATGGGAAGAGAAGGCACCAGGTTCTGAGGCTTGAGGCCTAGGGACCGAACGGCCCGTTATACGTGTGTTCGGCGTGAGTCACTGAAATTAGATGAATGTACTTGCATTCGTGGTTCTAAAGTCGATGAATTAGGAAAACTTCCAAAGTCAATCATAACCATAGAGGGAAGCATACCCATAGTGGGAATCATATCCATAGAAGGATCAGAGGATCACCGAAAACGGATCATATTCAGTTTCGTATCTTAGGAAAACATTCTGTTAGCAAAACATCGTTGAAAAGGATCATATGAGCAATTGAGAACTGGTAGGGCGGGGCGGGGCGGGACGGGGCAGGTAGGAGCGTGTCGTCCCATTCTACTGTACCGAGGAGTGTTCAAGTACAAATGAGGCGGAACATGATACCGGAGGAGGAGGAACCTTCGGTGATGGTGGTGAGACTGGTAAACGAATCGTGTGCTATGATTGCTTGAATTATTTTGCCCTGTCAGTAATATTTAGCATAGTCGGGTCTGTATCATGAGCCTCTAATAACTTGAATTCAAACGAGCTTACTTAGCTGGCGTTACAACTAATTTGACCTGCGCAAAGCATGCCGCATGTGGGAAGAATGAGGTAGCTGGGATGACAGTTAAAACGGATCCACGAATCCTTCATTCATTCATTACCCCAGTCAAACAAATTGTCCGAACGCTCCATACGCTGCATTGAAGTAACAGCATTGAATGACATTGCTCGGAGTGCTGATAACCCAGACTCAAAACGGCAGGAGCTTAACAGTGCGAATCCAAAGGAACAAGTTTCAAGGAGCTCGAGGGACTCGGAAGCATTGGTAGGGCCCCTGTCAACACCACCTCTCCACAACCGATTGTCAACAGAAGCATGTACGGTCGAATCCATGAAGATTCTAAGCAAGCACACTGACTTCAAGAGGGTAAAATCATCGTCTTGCGCTTCAGTATCTTCAATCCTCGAAATTCACGAAATGTTGTCCCGGGCGATTAAATCTGATTAACGGTGTCATCCAGGAAATTAAATGACAATGACATTGATAAAGATCCTTCGGCGGTAACACCTATGCGGACTCTGCGGAGATCGTCAGAGTCGTCGTCGCATTGCTCACTCATAATTGACGCTTTCCCTTTGCGGGACTCGTATTCAGTGATCCGGATTTCATATTGTCATCATGCTTTTGATGGGGTCTTTCAAGACTTTGGGACGATGGATCTTGTCAGTGGGTTGGGTTGGTTGAATGAATAGAAGACTAAATCACGAACTTGTCATGGCTAGTTCTTTGTTTGCCTCCACCGTGTGCCCGTGTGCACATCCCGTCCGACGTCCGTACCCGTGTGGTTTGTAGCGTGAACCTGCCAATCGTACTTATCTCAGTAAGTACAAGCATGGACGTCTCTGGGCGTCTACGAATGGAACATAGCCGCCTTGGTACTAGGTAGACCGTAGCAACGCTTGTACTGCATATCGCCAAGGGGTTGGCTTACAGGAATCAGAACAATGTGTTGTACCTTGTGTATAACCTTGTATAACGGCCTATAACGGCTGGACTCGATCGAAGATACTCGCCTTTGGAGATGGCAACAAAATTAAAAGTCGCCGGAGGCGGGTACGTAGCACGAGGCTCGCAAATACTATATTGGAATCTGGATAAGGAGGTTGAACATCTACTTTTCGTGGTGAATAATCGAGTCCCGCAATACCTGGATCAGTTATTCAGTAGATACGACGTGTAACAGGAAAAATACCTCGTCTTCAACACCTTATATCGCTTTAAAGAGGATGACAAGGGAGTGGATTACTCGCCAAGTTGGTCCAGGCAGTGCATATGGGCCACAAACTCCGGGTCGTACTGAATCAGAAATAAGGAACTCAAGTACACCATTGTACTTGTATGAATTCACGACAGCTTTTCAGCCACCAAAAAGTGGCAACTGACTATACTGTAGCCATGGCCCATTGCAGAGATAGTGAAACGACAAGGATTTTCGATTTTCTTTTTCGAACGCACGGCATCGGCGCTTTCGGTCATCCCCGTGATATGCCACTGATTGCCGGGCTTACCGTTACCGATACGCCCTGTTTCTTGCCGTGCAACTATATTATCATCTCCTCCCTCCGCGCTGCGACAACAAACTCCGAGCGAGCAACGTCAAAGCGAAGAGAGTCTGCAAACGCTATGCCCATTGTAACCCATTCAACCAGACTTAAACGGAGTGCCGACTCCGACTCTTAACTGGCAACTAAATGAATTTACTAGAGCATACCTGACTCACCGGCGTCCCTCGTCACCAATCACCAAGCTCCACATCTTGGTTCGATTCTTCACCGGGACTTTCGACTTCCAGTAACTGAAGGACAAACTAGCTGTCAAAGCGGAGTACTGGAAATGCGTGGAGCTGTAAGTAAGCATATATTGTATACATGTATGTACCTCCCGAGTCCCGTATATTCCTATTGGACTCGGTCAGACTCGGTCAGACTCGGTCACTCGGTGGTCCTTGCGAGTTGCCAGATACGCACATATGCATACAGGGTCGCGGAGCATGAGAGTCGAGGGTCCCGACTGGGCGGTAAATTCTTTTTTGGGGAGCTCAGTACATACATTGTACAAGTAAAAACTGAATTGGTGTCACTTTGAGGCGCAGCACATCGATGTCCATCGGCGATGGTCCGGGTTAGTGGTCAGTTGCTATAACAGCAGATTTCGCGGAAAATTGGAACTGCTTACCTCATACATTTAACTTAGCCGTGGGTACTTCAGCTCGCTTACTTCCTACTTTCAACCGTTGTAAATAACTTATTTCTTGTACCTTGTGTGCTTTTATTGCAATACTGGCTTGATCTAGAGGACTATACGTAGCTCACCTCTCTTTGGATGTATACTTAATTTCCTTCGTGGTCGATGATGGAGTTGTCGTGGTTTTTGTCGGAAATGTCTTGGAGGAGGTGAAAGGTATCCGTGGTATTTTTCTCGCCATTCCGTGTTATTGAAACGAACTTTTCACATTTCATAGCAGCAGCAATCCCCAACATAAAGCGCTCCGGCCGACACGTCCACGTCCATTCAGGCTCTTTTTTCGAAACTATCACAATTGCCCGACTCGTGTGCCCCACCGCACGTTTGCACCGCCCTTCTCTTCATTCTTCTCTCTCTTAAACCATCGTAGTCGCCCAATCATTGCATCCAGCTTTTCGGTTACCTCTCTTTTTGATCTTTTACCTATACTGGTGCGGTCGAATTTACCGCAACGATGGCTGTACCTTCTAACCTATTCTCTTTTCATTCAGCTCTAGCTAACTCTTCTAATCTCGTACAAGGTATACCTCAGAAATTTGTTGTGCTAGATGCTATACTAATCTCTTTTGTTAGGCATCGATAATTATGGATCTGAACGCGTTGGTTGCCGAGGCTATAAGGTCTGTCCTGGCTGCTGGGAATCTTCCAGCTGGACAGGTTCAACAGGTCCAACAGCTTTTGTCCGGCACTCCAGTAGCTGCGTCCCCATCCCAAATAGCTTCTCCAGCAACAAACCCGCCCTCTGTAGTCCATCGACCAACAGATGGAAATACTTCCCTACCACAGTCCGCTGCTCCAATCGATTCCACTTCGCACTCCTTGCCATCTCAGTCCCATTCCCAAGCACTACCTGTCGCAAACTCCATCCCCTCATATACCCCACCTCAGCCCAACACGCAAGCAAGCTTTTCCGCAACTTCTACCTTCCCACATGCTTTAACTCAGCCTCAACCTGTTGCAAACTCCATCCCCTCATATACCCCGCCTCCCCCTAACACGCAAGCGAGCTTTTCCACAGCTTCAACCTTACCACATGCTTTAACTCAGCCTCAATCGCAGCCTTCTGGTAGCGCCGTTCAAAGCTCTACTTTGTTATCTAGCTCTGCATCGTCTGAATCTGAGATGCCCGATGCATTCTCAATTTCTCCACTTCCTCCAAGTCTGCCCTATCAAAGTATCCATATGCTTTCATCCTTGGGACCTCTGGGACCTGGTTCGAGCACACATACTTCCGCTTCATCCTCTCTTCCATCATCTTCACAAGGACATCCGCGTGCAGCTTCTGTCTCGGCAGCCGGCCATAATTTTTTGGAGGCTCTCGGAATTTCACGTCAGGATTCTCAGAGAACCAATCGAGGAAGGGTCAACCACGCTCAAGATTCTTTACCCAGGAAACGACGGCGCGGCAAAGCGGTTTCGGCCCCTCGCCTTGGGTCAGCCTGGAAGGGCCCTTCGATTGATGCTTGTTGTGCTGTAGCTGAGGGCAATATCCCAGTGGTCAGCCTTAACCTTTACGTCTATCCACCTCAGCTCTCTCTTGATCTCAGAAGGGTATGTTTTCTCAAAATGCTTCGTGATCCTGAACTAAAGCTGGGCTTAACAGAGTGGTGGTTACCCGATGCACCTCGTATACTATACTCGAAACCTTTCTACCTGGACAAATTTTCTGAACTCGATTGGATGTTACTACGAGTTCACGCACATCCCTCGATCTACGAAAGTGGTTGATCTGTTGGGTCACGTCGCTACGCAGCTCACCAGCAAAGGATGGGTGTTCCCTCAAATTAACACCCTGCAGCAGACCCTCGCTCCTCATGAAGTACTGCCGCTTCAACTGCTGTCCTTCACCAATCTCGGTCGAGCGAATGGAAATGAAAAAACGCCAAGGTTACAGCCTGCATCAATTAGGGCTGACCTCACTCTCGACGATCTTCTCTCTGACAGCCATTATGCTCTTCCAAGGCTAGTAGTCACTGAGCGAAACCGTTTTGTTCTGAACACCAGTAAGCTTTTCCTAATAGGCCCCTTATCATTACTTAATACACATTTTATTTTAGTTATCCGAGATAGGTCGCCTCCTCTGAACGTCAGCCTCGCTTCAGTGCATCTTGGCGCTGATGAAGTGGTCCGACCACATAGATGCATCTCCCGAAAATTATTTGCGATCTTCAGGAGCGATATTGATTGTCGAACGCGGGAGATTTCTCAGGTCCTTGAAGAAGAGGGCTATGCTTCGTGTGATGAAGAAGAGGAGCAACAAGAGGTGCATCATGAATTTTCAATTGCTGCATAGAGAGGCTAATGCTTTAAATAGGAGCTCGAGGTTGTACAAGCCCTCACCCTGTTACAAAACTCGCACAGCCCTATGCCTGTAGTACCTGTGGCAGCTCCTACTTCATCTCACACAATAGCTCCCCCCACCAACCCTACTAATATTGTGAGTTTGACTTGATTTTCCTGCCTGAAGATGCACGGGGCTAAGATGCCTTAGGTTGTCCCTACACCAACATCTCAGCCTTCATACACGTCTACCACTCCTTCAAGTAAACTCTGGAAAGACAGTGGCTGGCGCCCTCAACACGTTGATGGTGTTCGAAGATTCTTCGACTTCGAACGCCAAGACTTCATCTTTGAGCTCACATCTGACATGTATACAAGTGGCCGTATTCAAGCTGGCCACAATACCGCTGATAGCAACATTCCCGCCCTTCATGTTCATGGAGCTGATGCCGACGAGATGGCTGATAATCTACGAGATCAAATTAAAGAGGCTGTTTGCACCAAGGACTTTACAACGATTCTCTCCCCTTCCAGACACTTCCTCCTGTAAGTTTTTGAACTCCTGATGTGCGTAAGGGTGCAAATTACTCAACACTTTTAATAGGTTGCGCAGAGATGGTCTCGACGCTGAACGTTACGTTTCATCAGGCTCTGGTGTCGAAAGAGAAGTTGTCTTCTTGGCTTTGAAGCGTTATGTCAAAAAGGAAAGCCAGTGGTTTCTTCCTCGAATAGGTGGATATTCTACGTTGGCAACCTTCCCTTATACTTCTTATATCCCCATTTCGCACGAGCGGCAACTCAGCCTTGCTATCTTGGGCGCTTTGGTTGCGTTATGCCTCATTTATGGAATTTCTCCGACTCCTCTCAATCCATTACTCCTCCATTATCTCATCAATGAAGGCGATGTTGAATCTCTCCACGAACGCCTTGTCAAGCATTGGTTTCCGGAGCTTCATGCTACTTTGTCCAGCTGGCGAGCCTTGGGGCCGGAAGATGATATCTCTGGCTTTCAGTCTCATTTTGCCACTTACTACGGTGATATACAGGTAAGCTGGTTCTCTTTGTGAGAGATGCACAGCCTAACTTTTCTTTTGCTCATCTAGGTTGCCTCTCTTGTTGGTCGAGATCAAGGTCTTCACGACTCACTAGGAGTTGATATGCTTCAAAAGGCCATCATAGGGCCGACATCGATTTCACACCATGATTGGCAAGCTTTTTTCTCTGGATTCCAACTACCGACAAAATATGGATTTACTTTTCCACAGGTAGAGTTTTTATAGTCCCTGTGTGATGTTAGATTAAAACTGATATAGATCATTATGCAGATCATCCGTTCTTACGATGCAGGTCCTGCGAAATATATTGAGGAAGCTTATCGTTCGCAGATGATTAGCTCCCATGAGGATTTAGAAATCGACTGGCACATATTCTTACCTTCAGATTGGAAGACAGCGGTTGGTGAGGCTATGTATCCAATATTGCACCTCTTTGAAGGTTCTCCCGATGCGCTGCCAACTATTCCGGATGTCTTCAAGCAATTCCTTGAGGGGGATGGTCTGCCGTGCCCTCAGCTCATGCATAGCCTAAAGGACCGCTTTCATCCTTTAGTATCCAATTTTGACGATGCTGCAAGTCCAGGCTACCGGCTTCGGATGTTCTGCTGGGCAGCGACAGGGGCACCTGTGCTTGTTCCTGGAKAGTCAAAGATTACGGTGAGATGTGCCCCTAATTGTAGTTCAAAAGCTGACTTCTGGTTAGATTTATTTCGTAACCGATGATGATCCCGCCTATATGAATGGCCAGCCTGAGTCCTTGCGTCCGGAATGTTTGAAACAAGGAGTATGCGCCTTTCGAACCTGCTCCCGCTCCGTCTATATCCCTGCCTCATACTATATCAAGCTCCTAAAGGACGTTTACGATGAAACATCTGAAATGAAGGACGCTAAGGCTGCACTTCATCATTGGTTTATGTTTAATATTCTGGATGCTATTGGTGCTCATACGATGAAGTGAG
>RCHF01005144.1:0-10498 GCA_003987895.1 Neonothopanus nambi | reverse complement strand
ACGAGTTAGAGGAAACATCTTAACCAACATTTTTTTTCTGATATAAAAGCAATGATAATATCCATCAGCACTGTCACCTTAATCGCATTCGGGCAGTATTTAAAATATCACGACTCTTAACGACTCAACAATCTTAACATTTCTTACCACTGCTTCTATCTTTATTTGTAGCGTATACCCTGAAGTAATGTACAGTTTTTCAGCAATTTTCGTGAGGATGTTACGTTTGTGTTTAGCACCGAAATTTTGAAATTCTGAAGAAAATAGACTATTTACTTTTGTTTAACTTAGAGGCTATCACCCGGTCTCTCACACGTCCTGAATCAACCTCCTCTAGAAACTACCTCTCAGCACGATGGCGAACGCGGGTTTAGGTGTTCCTGTCAAGCTGCTAC
Organism: Neonothopanus nambi; assembly: GCA_003987895.1. Classification (NCBI taxonomy): domain Eukaryota; kingdom Fungi; phylum Basidiomycota; class Agaricomycetes; order Agaricales; family Omphalotaceae; genus Neonothopanus; species Neonothopanus nambi. The sequence goes on along the minus strand of RCHF01005144.1, from coordinate 10,103 downwards.
ACGAATCTTTGGGACATGTCATTACGGTTGAATTGAAAACAGGTCAACTGTACCGTGGCAAACTGGCAGAAGGTACTTTAATTTGTTTCTTGCGATCTCGTTTACGATGCTCACTATTCTTTGCTTCACGCTTCCGTAGCTGAGGATAACTTAAACATCTCACTCAGGGATATAACTGTAACTGGCAGAGATGGACGTGTTTCTCAGTTAGATCAAGTATATATACGAGGGAGTATGATTCGTTTCTTCATTGTCCCGGACATGCTACAGAACGCCCCGATGTGCGTGGCTTGATTTCTATTTTTTCAGGCGTCTAATTTGTGAATTCTGCTAGGTTCAAGAGAGTGGGGCCCAACGCGATGAGAGGGAGGGGTATCGGAACGGCACGAGGCCGTGCAACTATTATGCGGGGTGCGTTTGGTTCACTTTAGTTCACTTATTCTTTGCTAAGATCTGCTTTTCTCCTTGCAGCAAACGGTATGATTTCCTCCTTTTTTTGTGCTTTATGCAACATTTCTCATATGTCCATTTTTCAACAGCTCGTCGCGGTCGTGGTGTAGCCCCAACAGCGTCTCGAGGCATTCGAAGATAACATGCTTCTACAAAATCTTGTGTCATGCCTTTCTTGTTCTCAGTGTTCTTACCGTGTTGTAGTATACGAAAAGTCCATGTAATTCAAGCTTTGGACCACATTCAGCTGAAGTCGTGGATTGACTATAATTTCAAGTTTGATAGTATAACGAAAGGTATAACTTAAATCTACGACTACAGAGAAACAATGAAGATGTATAGAATACATGGAACTGTTCATGATGATGAAACTGCAGTGGATGTCTTAGAGCGATAATACAACGTGAGCTCGGATGATTGTCTCCAGACGTATTGTCGTACAGCAGCGAGTGTCATGTCTAAGGGAAGAACCACGTCGTTGCATAAGATTTCGTACAGATCTTCAGCAGAAGGCCGGGCGGGTTTGGAGAAGGTATGTTGGCTATCAATAGATGAGCGTGTAGATTCTACGACCGAGTGGGAGGCGATTTTTTCCAGTCTATCATTTACCTGGGATTGCGAATCATCCGTTCAGCCGTGTGTGGGACAGTACCTGGACACCAAATACTTACGTGATTGACAAGCTTTCTAACCCTCAGCCATCGGCTTGCAGTAAGTTTTGACTGCGTTCTGAGCGACGATAATCAGCAAGAGCTCAACAAACAAGAACAGTAACTTACATATTCAACAGCTCCGGTAGCTGTTCTGCGCCTGGATCTTTGTTGGGCCATGGGAGTAGAATAAAGCTCACTTTGACTAATGGCGGAGGGGAAGGTACCTTGTTGATGAGAAGGTATTCAATCAACCACATTGGCATGGCTTCTTCAAGGGCTGTAACGTCGTGTCCGGCGGAATTGACTGTCCCGCGATAGACAGTAGTAAACCCAGGAGAGGTCTCTTCAGAAATCGATAAAGTGATATGCGGTGGCAAATTGTGAAGAGGTGCTTCATTGGAAGGTGGAGGAGCTAAAGGTCCAACAAGAAGAGCCTGCAATGCAGTTTTTGACTCCTCAGAATTGTTGACAGTGGATTCCTATAACGCCCGTTAGGAGTAGGCTTGAGCATAAAACGCAACACGGACCTCGGATGGAACAACAGTCTCCGACGTAAAAGTTACAGATCCCAAAGCCGGAGAACTGGGTGTATCGTTAGCGGCCTTTTTGGTCTTCCCGAAACCTTTCAAACGACCTATTAAACCCGAAGGCGTGATAGGAGTTTGTGGACCTGGCTCTGATTTCCCAGGCCCTGCCCATCCCGAAAATTCATCGGGAGTAGGAGCACTTTGTAATGAGTTTTTGCGAGTAGGCACAGAGAAGTAATCCAATTCTTTGGACGTAGCAGCAGCAGCAAACGTCTGTTGGGTGCTATCCATGGTTCCCGATCTCATCCTTTGAGGCATAGGCGTTGCATCGTTGCTACTGAGAAGAGATGGCGATTGGGGAATGGCTGGGAGCGGTAGCGAAATCTCCTTAGACACTACAAGGGGAATCATTGGAGTAAGTAATGGTGAAGTACGCGCAGATGGAGACACTGCTGGAGCTAGAGCGGGAATCATCTTCGGTGACTGGATTACAAGAACGCTAGATGATGACCTCGGGGTCCGTTTCGAGGGTTCAAGGTCACGAGGGTGATTACTATCATGACTGTTACTTCTTTCGCGCTTCCTTCGTAGACGTTGTTCCTCCCGAATAAATCCCAAGAACAGATTCCGTAGAACCCATTTCCCAATGTTCACTGCACAAAATGTTAGAAGTGGGTAAATTCCAACGTGTAGACACTCACATTTAGATTCTTCATTTACATAACGGTCATGCGCAAATCCAACCTCATCTGCATAGACTTCCGCGTCGAAGCATTTCTCCGTCACATGTACTGTAAGAACACCGCCCTTAGTGTCTGTTGTTGCCCAAGGAAGAACAACAGCTTCGCCCTCAATTCTCTCCCGGACATTTTCTAAGGCTTCCCTAGGGCTCTTCTCTCGCCCATGATTTCTACTGCTATTAGCGTCCGTACCGCTTCCATTCACGCTCACCGTCGCGACATCTTCCTTGGAAAATCTCCCCTTGCAGACACATCGAACGATGTCCCACACCGCCACCTCCCCGGACGTGTCAACTGTCAGTGCATGTATCCTGTCGTTGAGAATGATGGAACGAACAAGACCATGGTTACCACGTATGATCTCATCGGGTTCTCGATACAGCGGAGTCGCTTCGGCAGCGATTTCGCGATCCTCATACTTTGCACGCGCGGTAGGAAAGTCCAACATCATCGTATCCTCAGTCCGTGAGCTCCGTATAGGGCTCGTATGATTATGACTGTGGCTGTGGCTGTGGCTTTGACTTGTACCGTTATGTGAATGCCTATGACCAAAGCTTGACTGCATCGGGGAGCGAAGATTTGTCTTAGGAACAGACATGACCGAGGCAGCGGAGTATAATGTCGCTACTTCGGGATCTCTGCCTCTATGTGACGCATGGAACGCAAACGGATCATTCGGTGACGTTAATTTGACGAGCGATTCGAATGGAACGCCATACAAAGTGCTCTCGTCCTCCCTCTCCCGACGAGGTAAGCCATGATCTGATTTAAGGGAAGGGGAGAAAGAAGATGAGTCGCCGATACTACCGCGCTTTCGAGATGTTCCCCTCGTTGGCGACTCACTAAGCGGAAACTTATCGGCTTCCGGATCCAGAGTGAGTGCATTTGCTCTTATAGCACGCCTCTGGGGAACACGCCATCTCCTAATCATCGAGCTTCCTGAAGCGGTCCAGAGGAGGTTATTATCCATCGCCACAATCTTGTTGATACCTTCAGCAGTACTGGTATCATGCGAGTCTTGACACAACAGGATGCATTCGCCTTCTGACACATCTGTACAATCCTCAACATCGACCTTGCAGACGAGACCAGTACGATCGCCGGAGTAGAAGATTTCAAGCGATGGATGAGAGGAGAAGAGTGACCAAACTGAATCTGTATGGTGCGTGAAGGTATGGAGGCATCTCTGGGAGGCCAGAGACCAGAGCTTAATCGACGCGTCTGCGGATCCAGTAAGTAGCTAGGACAAAAGGTCAGTATATTACTATGCTGCTCAAAGACTGTAGCAACAACTCACGTATCTCGAATCTTCAGATATGAGAATGGCACGAATATTATCGGTGTGCCCAACAAGTTTGCCTAGACGGGAATGAGCTTCACAGTCGATGACCATTTGTGCAACAACATACATGTTCGCTTGCCGGAACGAGGGTCCCACATACGCACTACGCGCTCAGGGGAGCCAGTCGCAATTGCATGGCCAAAAGGATCTGCAGCAATAGCGTAGACAGATGACTTAGGAGCTGAGGCGTCAGAGGAGTTGAGGGTGACAAGAGGATCTGGACTTGAGGTTCGGGAAAGATCCCAAAGTTTAACAGTACGATCGAATGATCCGGAGGCGACCCAATTCTGTTCTCGACTTCCCATAGATCAATAGAAAGGCCTATGAGAGAACAGACAGAAAGCGCACCAGTATGTTAGACATCGGACGTAGTCGCTATGAGTTCCAAGAGTCGAAGGTTCCGAAGACGCATGTGAATGAGGATTCCAAGTCCTTATCGTTCCGTCAGAGGATGCAGAAACAACTATAGGAACCTGTAAGAGCAGATGATGACAGGATAACTTAATACTCACCGGTTTGATTGTAGTTACACAAAAGAATATCATTGATCCAGTCTGTGTGCATTTGGGCACACTGACGAAACGAGCTGGGCTGACCAGGCTGAAAAGCATCAAGATCTGTCTCCCATTGCTGTTCGTACGGAAGAGTTCCATCTCCTTTGGTAGCTTTATTTCTTCTGGATATTGTTCCCGTAACATCGCCAAGGATGTCTCCGTCGCTCACAAACCTTTCGTCTTCCTCTCCCTCTTCGTCAATCACGTCGTCAGCCCACCCCGTCATAAGTTCCCACCGTCTCCCAGACCCGTGTTGCGTGGCGGGATCGTTTGTCTGTCGTTTCTTCATAGCTATCCGAAGATCCCAGGATATAACAAGGCCATCTCTACCACCAGAGTATAATATGCCTTCAGGTCCGGCGCGCCCCGTCAACAGTGTCGAGCAGTCCAAAGCCAACGAAGACACCCCTAGTCGGTGACGGGGATACCGGGACCATTTGTGAAGTTCCTGTCCTGTGGTTGGGCTATTGCTATCAGCTGGCACTAGGAGGGGACCAGTTGTACCCAATCGTGAGATGCCATAAGGCGGAAGTTGCAGACGCGGTACTGGTTCGGTTGGCGTAGGAACAACATATGAAACACGCCGTCTAGAAGCCATAGGTCCGGTATGAAGACAGAGACAAAGTATCTACATCAAACCCTTGGAACTATATCGAATTCATCGTTGGGAATGAGGAATACGTAGCTCAACAATTTGTTATTGTTGCCATCAGCCGCCCCTGCGCACGCGACAAGCGCTCAACCAGATATTGGACTCAAAGTGAAGCATCAGATTCATATACATTGAAATTCGACTGGGTATGTATGGTAAATAATTAAATGGTGAATGCAATATCAGAACCACGTACTACTACTAGTGCTCTACATACTGTGAGTGCAACGATTATAAACCACGCTAGCTAAGTTATATACCGTAGTGGATGTAAAGTATCTAACCCTTAGGCTTGAAGTATTGCTGGATGCTCTTCGGTCTACCGTTGTTTTGTCCCGACTTTGAAATAGCTATTCGCTGGTAGTGCATGCGCAATGAAAGATTCTTCAAAGCTGCCTTGGCCCGTGTACGGTCCAAATGGCTCCCTTGGGTATCACCTGGCATGAGGTCAGCGAAGGTCATTTCAACGTATCAACAAGATGTGTACCGATTTTTGAGTAAATGGAATCGATGCAAGATCTAATATACTCCGAACCTGTTTCTTGTTTGTCAAGCTTGTTAGGGCTCTCTAGCTTTGCAGACTTTGACGCCATTATCTCTTTTTTGACATAAGCAGGAAAGTCTGAAAGGGCTGTCGCTAGGATGCTCGTGTAAAAGCCCATGTCTATGTAATCTGTCTCCTGGCCCACTCTAAAAGCTGTGCACTTCGGAGAGGTGGAAATCAAACAGATGGACAATTCTTCGATCGATGGTAGATGGCAGTATTTCTCCTGGGTTTTAATTAGTCTTGTGCCAACAGCAGAAGATCAGGATATACGTACTTGGCATACCGATTTCTGGCCTAGGAGAACAGAACGCGCCACCCATCTAGCAATACGTGTAGATCGTCCAGACCCACGGGCGATTAAAGATATGACAAATGATTTATTTACAGGGTCGAAATTCGATATATACTCCAGTATCTTGGTGCAGATAGCTGCTTCCTGGAGAACGGAGGGACTTCAGTCCAACAAGCAAAGAAAGGAGATAAGATACGTACAAACTTTGGCGAAACAGAGTCACCATCAGCAATAGAATGACACACTGTGTCCAGTGCAACTGCTATGTCTGTTTCCAGCATCTTAGAAGTCGAAGGATCCAAGGATATGGCAAGCAGGATAAGTATGATGTTAGGAATGTCCTCAGGTTTCAACAGTTGCGAGCTAATGGGAAGATCAAAATGAGGCGCCAAGTGAAGACAATATAATCTTACCGTGCAGACAAGGTCACCAACGAGACAAGTCTGTACAACAATGCTTCCCTTTCAAAAGGACGAATTGGATTGACAATAGCAGGCTGAACGCCAGACAGACCGATCCTATCCGGGTCTGCTCCAATTTGGACGACAGCGTCAATACAAGTCCGCAAAGTGATTCCAGGGGTCGAAGCTGTCAGGCTGTTCCATCGATTAAGTAGTGCATGATAAGCAACACGACCGCGTTCATCTCCGTCAGCAGACAGGGCTTCAACAAAATAATTCAGAGCCTAGACGTAGTCCTTCTCGTGTAAACTCTTACCTAAATGACAGAAGTATTCAATTACTCCAGGGTGATTTCCTAGCTCAACTCTACACAGGACACCGGCATTGAGTAGAAGGATTAATTGAGCGGTGTCTAAAAGGGTTACATATGAGAAGACAACTCCAAGCACAAACTTAACAGCCTACCGTGGTCTATAGCGCGCTTCAGCATGCACAAAATGGGACATTGATCTATATCCCCAAAGTCAAAAGATGGCCTCGCTTCATCCATGAAGTGGTCAGTGTTTCCGTGCTTGATCCACAGAGGTATGCCCACAGAGGATTCCCGAAGTCGCGCGGCATCACGCTGCTCTCGCTCACGAGTAATGTTGCTCCTGATAGCCTCGCTCTTTTCGTCCCCAAATAAGCGGTGTCCAAGAGTCTCGTCAAGATCTATTTCCTCTACGTCCACCTCTTTTGCGGGACTGGACGAATGATGGTGCATACGTTCGGCATGTTGAACCGCCTCTCTGGCAGCATTTTCGTCCCGCCACTTATGGTCATCTTCTTGGTCCATCTCAGAGAGCAACTTATCCTTTCCAGCGAGAGCCTTCTCCGCGCGCTCTAAAGCTTCAGCCCCTCCCCCCCTCCGATTGTCCTTTTGTTTTTCTTTCAGCAGCGCATCTAAGGGATTTGCTTTTTTCTTCTTGCTTTCGAGCTTCTTTGTTTGCATGCCTCGGATAGGGGAGATAGATGCTCTCCTTGAACTTGGGACAAGGGCAGCAGGCCCTCGGAGATTGTAACGGGACCTGTTCGAGGCCTCGGCTGCGGGACTGGAAAGAGTTGAGCGGAAGTCTACCAATAACTAATCGAGCATACCTTTTCTCTTTTCCTTTATTGCTCCTTTTCAACGGAGTGAACAGCTCTTCCTCGCTTTCGCTGTCTGATAGTTCTTCTTTGAAATGAATTGGCGCGCTTTCTGGGCTGGAATTAGCGGCAGCTTGTGCTTCGGCTTTGGCTCGAATGTTCGCGATCACCTGTGCGGTCTTAGTTGCTTGGTCCAAGACAGATGTTTCGATTGTAAGGTTTTGAGCAGGGCAGGTGGGAGGGGGAGTGAGCGGTTGACGGAACATGTGGCTAAACTCGGACAAGTCATTACTTGTATCCACTACGGAAGCCTTGGGAGTGTAAAACACATCAACATCCATAGAGATACCTGGAGACTCAGAGTCGAAAGATGTCGCTTGAACGATAGTTTCGTTCGGACTGGTTTCATTGCGAGATGCAGCGACCAATGGCATCATCTCCGCTTCGTCAGACTGACTTCCAGGTACCTCATCCAACTCGGATTCCGGGGAAGAAAATCGAAGTTTCTTTCTGGCGTCGCGTCGATCAGGTGTGAGGTTTCCGTTTCCTCGAGTTTCTTTCTCTCTAGCGTCGCGTCGATCAGGTGCGAGGTTTCCTCGAGGCGAAAGAGGCGTAGGAAGAGTAGTGGCAGTGCTGTCGCTGGACACACAATCAGGACGCACAGAACCACCTTTAGCCATATAAAGTACAGATTTGGCCGGCTCCGTATCGACATCGATTCCGAACTTCGCTTTCCTTTTCTCCGACGGTCTCATTGGCGACATAGCTTTAACTATACGCGACGGAGAGTTTGAATATCGATCTTCTGGGGTCGAAGACCGCGTGGGTGAGCGAGATCGACGAGGCTCTTTTATCTGCGATGTGATGGGCTCCTGCAATGCTTTGACGCGAGAAACAGTAGAATGATCCGCTTGTTTGGAAGTAGTAGAGGTAAGAGAAGATTCGAAGGAAGATGGAGCCACAGTCTTTTGGTGGTCAGCTCGCGAACTTGACGCAGTGGCACTTGTAGGTTTGTCTGTGGATGACTGCGACGACTTGGACTGAGCAGGTTTACGTGAAAAATAGTCAGCTATGGTTTTTCCAGAGTGTTTAGCAGCATTTCTCGTGCTTTTAGCCATGGTCGTGAATGACAAAAGCAGACGCGTTCAAAAACCCTTACTATACGCGCATCGTGACCCTAGTGTGAGTGACCCTGAAGTCACCAATTGTGACCGATGTAAATTACGTAACTATAATAAGTTCAAAACAAGTCTACTAATTGTCGTCGAGGAGACAATATCCCAACAACTTTGCCCTCAAACAAGTTGCCGCCATGTATTGCCACCATATCGGCATATTCAGCTTCAACCTCGGCGCCAAGCAGTTTCTCTACATTCACAGAGCCCAGAGCTATCGCCTCCTCTTTGCTCAGGCTTCCATTACCATCGAGAGATGTCCATGCAACATCGAATGCAAGGTTGCGAGCATCCCAGATTTCCTGTATGCGGAGGCCTACTGTGACATTGTGCGAGACAAGTTTTGATACAGCGCTCTCCGAAAGAGGTGGTCCCGGTGATCTGGGGTAGTTCTCGAGGTTAGTAGGAGTAAATCCAGCAAGCGTAAAATCCCCACATTCTACGCATTTCCCATGTGGACGGGAAAGGCCGAGCGTGGACAATTACACCTATACCGGCTTYCCCTAAATGCTCAGCAAGTAAATGAGCTTCGTTGGCACCAGTGATGGTCATCTTGATTTGTTTTCCTTTGGCTAATTCCACCTCCGACTTGAGTATGATGAGGGTTGCAATCACCTAAGAACCAATTAAAGGAAGTCCTAGCATAGATCGTCCAACTCTCACATCTGCATTATTAGTCTCAACTACCAGAGGTATCAGGCCCTGAGGAACAGTGAACAAGGACGACCGGAGAACAAGAGCAAGTACTTACATCAGTGACCTTCTTGAACCAGATACCTGTAGCACCATCTGGAGGGTCGAGAAGTAGCCTTCGCAGGGCTGCAATTTGAGTGCTGACACTAGCAGCACCGCCAAAGTCGATGGCGGTATGAACTCCAGTCACCTCCTGTATCAACGCACCTTGCTCGAGCTTATGAGAGGCACCCGTTGAAAAAAATGTTCCAAGTCCGAAGAAAAATCCTGCACGACTGGGAGCTACGATTCCCCTGGTCACGCCAGCTCGGTGCGCTAAAAGTGCGTCCCGTGCTCCAAAAAGAAGTCCATCGACCGCACGAGGGACTGAGGAGCTACCGCCAACGATCTTGGGAACACCATCAGTAAGTGGGTCATATACATAACCATCATTGGTAGACGGTTCTTGATCAATGTGTTGCAATCCAAGAGGCGAACCATACGAGGTGAGCGCAGGCACGACAGACCCACCCTGTAAATCGATAAAGGTGGGCTTTGGTTCCCTGCTCAGTACAGAATCTGTGATGCATGCTGCCCAGGATCCTGCACACATCATACGTCCGTGATGTGCCACAACTACCCCATCATGGACACCATCTTGAGCTGTATACAGCGATTTTACGTTGTCAGAACCCCGCGTTAGAACGTCTTTCACATTGGTAAATATAACAGTGTCTGATGACGTTTGTGATGGTGTTAGAGGAGGAAGACCGTCATACTTGAGGGCTGCTCGAGCTTCTTCATCGAAATTTGGCACTTTGGGCACCTTCTGGAACACGGCGGGTTTCTCGGCTACATACGGAGACTGAAGTTGAGATACGCCATCAATAAAGACTTGTACCGGAGTGGCGCCAAGAGCAAGTGGATGACTGTCCCATATCACCAGATCTGGTACCGTCATTACTTCATTTTC
>RCHF01005142.1:0-12486 GCA_003987895.1 Neonothopanus nambi | reverse complement strand
GGACAAAAGAGGCAGCTATGTATGAGAGGTGTCATGAGCAATACTTAAAATAACTAGAGCCAGATCATCCCAGAATCTTGACAAGTAGAAAGAAGCTAGTATTAATCTATTCTAAAATGGGAAGATGGCAAGAGGCACAGGAGCTGGGAGAGAAGCTAGTTGTGATTTTGAAAAGAGTACAAGGAGAGGAGCATCCAGAGACTCTTACTATGATCAATAACCTAGGCTCAATGTATCCACGAATAGAAAGGGCAGAAGAAGGTGCAGAGTTGAAAGAGAAGCTAGTTGTGGTCAGGAAAAGAGTGCTAGGAGAGAAGCATCCAGATACTCTTACTAGTATCAACAACATAGCCTCAATCTATCATGACATGGGGAAGTTGAAAGAAGCTGCAGAGTTGCAAGAGAAACTAGTTGTGGTTAGAAAAAGAGTGCTAGGAGAGGAGCATCYAGATACTCTTACCAGCATCAATAATCTAGCCTYAACCTATTCTRATATGGGAAGRTTGAAAGAAGCTGCAGAGTTGCAAGAGAAGCTAGTTGTRGTTAGGAAAAGAGTGCTAGGAGAGGAACATCCAGATACTCTTACCAGCATTAATAATCTAGCCTCCATCTATTCCAAGATGGAGAGGTTGAAAGAAGCTGCAGAGTTGCAAGAGAAGCTAGTTGTGGTTATGAAAAGAGTGCTAGGAGAGGAGCATCAAGATACACTTGTCAGCATCACCAATCTAGCCTCAATCTATTCTAGGATGGGGAGAATAAAAGAAGCTGCAGAGTTGCAAGAGAAGGTTGTTGAGGTCTCCAACAGAGTACATGGAGAGGAGCATCCTGATACACTCTCTTTTACATATACTCTCACCAAGATCTACTTCACTCTCTCAGATAAGCATGAGTTGCTTGAGCTGATCATAGAAAAGATGATTGCAGATTCAAAGAGAGTTCTTGGAGAAGATCATCCTGATACCTTAGACAGGATCCAATTTCTAGCTCAGGTGCAGGCTACCAGACAACTTTCAGGCTCTCAGCAAGAAACTTCTGCACTGCAACATGCCAGCTCCAGTAATCTAGCTGCCTCTATGCCTAGTGGCAAACAGAAACACAACATCTGGGCCAAAGTAAAGAAGGTTTTTAGCAAGAAGCATGATTAATGCTGGCTCAGCAATGGTGAGTAAATGTAGTGTTTTTCTTGCATATTTTTCCTAACTTTTTGGGCCTAGATCAAGTTTCTTAATACTTTTCTTGTGCTACAATATGCATATCCAACTCCAATTCCCAATGAATCATCATAGGTCCAATGTGAAATCAGAATTGTTCTTGATTTTGTTTTACTTGTAAATAACCTCATTCTTGTTATGTAACCTTACTTTCCTTATCTACAGATGTTCTCAGTATATAAAATAGTGAACAGCTTCAGGTATTCCAATAAGCAGCCTTTACTGGCCATGCACTACTGCCTCTAAAGGCCTAAAGACTTGTAACACAACCACCATATCACCATCAAACTACATGTCTTGATAAGCAAAAACTGAGTATGAGAAAAAGCCTATGGAGAGCTCAGTGTCCAGCATCTTCTGAAGTTGTATTTTTGCATTCAGTTGTAGGTTCTGCCAGGAGACAGAAAGACTTGAATATGTTGAACTTCATGACTGAAAGCATCACATGATGCATGAACCACTACTCCAGAGCTAACAGACACCTCTTCTTGTCCAAACATCTCAATTGATATGCTCACTAGCATGCCTGTGCAGTACATACTGTGCAAGTCATCAGCAAACCGTCAAATTGCTGGCCGACTTTCAGGCCCTTGTAGCTGCTTATCTGCTGGTATGTAAGCTAGCAAGTCAGTACCAGACTCCTTCCTGACCTCCCTTCAAATTCAGCAAAGTCATTGACCTAAATGAATTCCATTGTACTCAATAGTCCATAGCATTAGTATATAGTGAAAGGAACAAGCCAGTGCCAATTGAATACGTGACATATAACCTGTTGCCACGTGGATATTTTCAACTCACGTACTGGCCAAATTTCTGCGTCGGCTGGCCAGCTTGCCAAATTATGCCAACTTTCGGCTTGTAGGCGGTTGTACAACCACTTACAAGTGTTTGGACGAAATGCTGATGAACATGGTTGTCGTGGATTATCATACTCCTCCGATACGTAGCTATACTTACAGTTTCGGCCTGGGATGGTCATAAGTATGTAATGTTCCGAGTCGATCTCGAGTATATGTATTGGCAGCTGCCTCTAAGGCATTTCTGGCAAATCGCTTTTTTGCAAGGTGGCAGCGTTGGTCAGGCACAAAGACTCGGTCGGGCTACTTGAGCATTTTCTTCGAGTCTTGAGCTTGATTGACTTACAAATACTAGCTTCTATGATACCAAGGCTGAAGCAGCTCCTCTCTGTCAGCTTCGATCTGCGGCAGATTTGTGGTTGAATTCGCATCCATAACGAGATTGCCAGTGGAGTTTTACACTTAATCATGCCCGACCAGAAGGAAATTCGTCTTAGACTATCATATTGAATGCCACTCAAGTAAATAAACTCGTTTTCATCGATACACGCGCTAAACTCGCGCCAGAGACGTGTATGATGATGGCAGGGAAGGGTATGGAAAACTCGAGAATGCTGGAGAAGGATCGATCAGCCACAGCCGCGGCATGTACTTCTAAATTGGGAATCGCGAAAACTTCACTTCAAGCTCCAACTCCGTAGAATTTCTTTCTGCTACATATCCCCCCAACTCTTCTTCTAATACCTATATACTCTCTCGTATCTTCACCTTGACATGGCCGTCGTTGGTGTTGACTTCGGTACTCTACACAGTAAAGTTGGTATACCTGCATGTCCTTTGATAGATCGATACTGACCACTTTTTCGCCTTGCTTTTCTTTCAATTTAGATCGGTGTTGCAAGACATCGAGGAATAGATATTATCACTAATGAAGTTTCCAATCGTGCTACTCCGTGCGTCGTAGAGCCATCGTGCAGCGTTTTTTTATGACTGATTTCAATTGTAGATCCCTGGTAGCTTTCGGTCCAAAACAACGAGCTATCGGTGAGGCCGCGAAAACGCAAGAAACGTCCAACTTCAAGAACACTGTCGGATGCTTGAAGCGGCTAGCAGGGAGGACGCTGAATGATCCAGATGTTCAGCAGATTGAGAAAAAGTTCCTCAACGCTACTTTAGTGGATGTGCAAGGAACAGTTGGTGTGGAGGTACTTGCCCATAAAAATACTTTTATCGTCGTTTCTCGCTGATTCCTATTGCTGTTCTTACTCGTAGGTATTATATCAGGGAGAGAAGCAGAAATTCTCGTCAACACAGCTTGTCGCGATGTATCTGGGTAAGCTCAGGGACATCGCGAGCAACGAGCTCAAGACTGGCGTCTCCGACATCGTCATCGCTGTACCCGGATGGTTCACAGATGTGCAGCGAAGGGCCATTCTTGACGCTGCTGCAGTCGCTGGTTTAAACGTGCTCCGTCTTATCAATGATACGACTGCCGCTGCTCTGGGATACGGTATCACCAAGTCCGATCTCCCAGAAGCAGAAAACCCTAAACACGTCGTATTTATCGATGTTGGTCATTCTTCTATGTCTGTTGCCATTGTCGCTTTCTCCAAAGGTCAGCTTATCGTGAAGAGCACTGCATATGACCGCAATCTCGGTGGTCGTGATATTGACTATGCTCTTGTTCGACATTTCGCTGAGGAATTTAAGGGTAAATACAAGATCGACGTTCTTTCCAACCCCAAGGCCACTTTCCGTCTTGCTGCAGGCTGCGAGCGTCTGAAAAAGGTTCTCTCAGCTAATGCCGAAGCACCGCTCAGCGTCGAGTCTATCATGAACGACGTCGACGCCTCTTCTAAACTCACTCGTGAGGAACTCGAAGGTTTCATCGCCGATGAGCTTTCTCGCATTACCGTTCCCATCCAACAAGCCATCGCCGACTCCGGTCTCTCTTTGGATGAAATCGACGCGATCGAGCTCATCGGTGGCTCGACGCGTATTCCTGCCGTCCGTGCACGTATCCAATCCATTTTCCCTGGTAAAGCCCTTTCCACTACCCTCAACCAGGATGAGGCCGTTGCCCGTGGCGCAACATTCTCCTGTGCCATGCTCTCTCCTGTCTTCCGTGTACGTGACTTCCACATGAGCGACATTTCCCACTACCCGATCAAGGTTCAGTGGGCTCCCACTCCTACTGACCCAGAGGAGGACACCGAGCTGGTTGTCTTTAACCAGGGCAACCCTATCCCCTCTACCAAGATCCTTTCCTTCTACCGTAAAGAGCCTTTTGAGATCGAGGCCTTCTACGCTGAACCCGCCAAACTACCAGGTGGTATCAACCCATGGGTTGGCAAGTTCACTGCAAAGGAGGTTCCTCTAGAGGCTAACGGCGACGCTACGTGCGTGAAGCTCAAGACGCGTCTCAACGCACATGGTATCATGTCATTTGAAGCCGCGTATGTTGAGCATGTTGAGGAGAAGGAGGAACAGCCTATGGATGTTGACGGACAGGACGGTGCCGCTGCACCGAAGAAAAAGCGCGTCGTGAAGAAGAGCGAGATCAAGTTCATCTCTGGTGCTTCGTCACTTGACAAGAGCGTCGTCGAGACCTTGAAGGAGCAGGAGAACGCAATGCACGCGAGTGACAAGCTTGTCATGGACACTGAGGTGTGTTCGTTAGATTCATTTCCTTAGATATGACACTGACGTGACTTTTCATCAGGACCGCAAAAATGCTCTGGAGGAGTACGTCTATGACACCCGAGGAAAGCTTGACGATCGTTACGCAGCCTTTGTCACTCCAGAGGAGAAAGCTGCCCTCATCACCGCCCTTCAGGAGGCCGAAGACTGGTTGTATACCGAAGAAGGAGAGGATGCTACCAAGTCCGCCTACGTCTCCCGCATCGAGGCGCTTCATGCCCTCGGTGACCCTATCACCTTCCGTTGGCGCGAGAGCGAGGAGCGCCAGCGCGCAATCAGCCAGCTCCGCGAGACTCTCAACAACTACATGTCCCAAGCGACGTCCGGCGAGGAGAAATTCTCTCATATTGAGGAGAAAGACAAGCAGTCTGTTGTCGAGAAGGTTGCAACGGTGCAGAAGTGGCTTGAGGACCAGATTGTCAGACAGACTGAGCGGCCGAAGAACGTCGATCCTGTGCTGACCACGGCAGAGATTTCGAAGAAGAGGGATGAGGTTATTTACTTTGCGACTCCGATTTTGACCAAGCCCAAGCCCAAGCCTCCTGTGATCCCTACCCCCACCGGGTCCGGTACGCAGACGCCAAACCCTGAGGCTGCCAAGGAGGAGGCACCTAAAGAGGAGCCGAAGGAAGCACCTGGCCCTTCTGAGATGGACGTAGATTAGATTTGAGGACATTCTCTACGTATACGTATATTACACTAGTTAGTAGTGACACAACCTGTAAAATGACGACGACGACGCCCCGGGTATAGAAGTTTTATTTTGTCTTTTTTTTTTTTCAAATCATAGTAATGCAATCTTATTACTACCCTGAACTACATATGGCCTGGCTACGCTCTCCAAGTTCTTAGTCTGGTTGTATTAATCGACGTATGTATGTCCAAGCTTTCTCCTGGGTGTAATGTGTTCCGATATTAGCTAGCGAACGCACGTTGCCGTCCTTGTCAGCTGCAAGCTAGCTCTAAACCTGAGGCCTGAAGACTGAGATGTGTACCTTATGTTACATATGTATATGCTGAATGTATGCGTACTTTGTCGATCCCAGCCTTTACATGCTCCTCGCGATACCATGCTAGGAGCCAATCTGTGTGCAGTCTTTTGCTGTTTTCGCCCCTTGAGAGATCAGCTCCACGCAATCAACATTGCATACGTGGGTACGGTACAATCTTAGGAGCTGTAACATGCCCTTCCTCGAGCTAACAATACCTCAGCCCTAAATCACTTCTGAGTGACCAATAATGGCCATCTACAGCGAGAACTATGTCACCAGGTAGGTGTAAATCATAACAGATACAGATACATGCAACAGAAGAAACCCCTCAACGCCTGTTCGTCTTCCCAGCCTTTCTCTTCCCAGCAAATAGGTGTTTTGGCTGTGCAGATAGAAGAACGTCAAAATCTAGACAACAAAAGGAGGCGGAGTTCTCGACGTACCATTTTGACTTTGATAGCACGGTCGCTTTCTCCGGCTTTCGCAAGCATATTGCGAGGACGCTGGCCAAGATTCCGCAACTTGATTGCCTTTGAAGCTTGCTAGAGACATGGACGAGGCCATCAGTATGAAGAAGACATAATCCAAACAACAAACAATACGCACCCCCTCGTCCCGCAAACCCATCAACTGTCTATTCGATCTGGGTTGCCGTTTGCTGCTGACAGCGACAGCAGCGCCTGAATTACCCTTCACCTTCTTCAACTGCGGCGCTTCCTCACCGTCTACATCCATCCATCCTTCTGCGTCGCTACCTTCTCCACCTTCAGCGTCCTCCATTTCGACATCCCCATCTTCCTCGCGAGCCCGCTTCCGCTTCTGGCCCTGTACTTTGGCCAACATCTCCGCTCGCTCTTGTATCCGGCTAGGATCCAAGCCTGCCTTTGTCATCTCCTCTGTCAGCTCTGTTAGTGTGCGCAGGCCTGCGGTACGTGGTAGCCGAGCTTGGTTCTTTTTAGATTTCTTGATGCTCTGGGATTTTATCTTATGCTGCAGAGCCGCACGAGCTTCTTGAGCTTCACGTTCGTCGTCCGAGTCGAACTATTGAACACATGATTCAGCAAGAAAGAGATAGACAGAGTAAAAGAAAACTAACGATATCTTCATCGCTATCATAGAATCCTTCAGCTTCGAGCTTCTCTTCTTCTCTTTCGAGAGCCTCGAGTTTCTCAGCGATATCAGGGTCAATAAAGTCGGCAATGTTCTTGCCGTCCATGATTTCGGGCATGATGTCCATCTTCCACTCAGGATTGGCAAGTATGTAATCCTCTGGATACCAAAAATTACATCAGCCGGTGCGCAGATAACTCGAGGAAAAACTTACTTTTGAGGTTGATATTGAAGACACCTGCACCACCCTCCTCAACTTCAACATCCCGCAATAACTTCCTCCTATCAGGATCATCCTTGTCATATTTCTTCCTCTCCTTCACAGCGTCGGGTATAAACGGCGCTCGAACCACGTCGTCTCGAGCCTTAGGCTGGGCAACATGTATCCTGTTGATGACAGTGTTGATCTTGCTGCCCTTGAGCTTATTTTCGACTCGTGCAGCAAGAAGTGCATCACAAGCTTTATTTTTGAGATCCATGACACCCTCTTCGGAGTAGCATGATACCTGCACGCATTGAACGCCCTCAGAGTCGATAATCTCTTGGACGAGGGCACGAGTGTCAGGATGGAGGTCCTCTAGCCGGGTAACGTCGATTTTGTTGATGACAAGCATAGTAGGTTTGCCTGCGAAGAGAGGCTTGATGGAGTGGAATAGTTTACACTGTTCCATTGAACATGAGCGAACGCACAGTCGAGTAGAACAAAACATCGTTGGCGTACCTGGGCTTCGACAGTGTAACCGCACTGCTCACTGAGATCCATAAAATACAGTACACAGCTTTTAAGATGGGCGAGAGCAGTGATACTCTGCATCTCAATTGTGTTCATCTCCTCCAATGGATGATCCAATATACCAGGAGTGTCAATAACCTGCCACCGTAGGTACTTGTAGTCCAAATGTCCTACAAACAGAGATTTGGTGGTGAAAGCATAGGGTTGAACATCAACATCGGCACGGGTGACCTTATTGATGAACGAAGATTTTCCGACGTTAGGGTAACCGCAGATAAGGAGAGTCCGAGTGCTGGGATCGATAGCGGGGAGACGAGAGATGTGTTGTCGAACTTGCTCGAGGTAAGCAAGTGGGTCTTTTTGTCGGCGCATTATAGTCGCCATACTGAACACATGTGAGCACCTGAATATGCAAATGAAAAACCGAATGAGGCTCACCGACCAAGTGCAGCTTTCTTCAGCTGCTTGCATCGGTACAGACTATCTCCAAATTTTAGGAGGCGGACGTAATCTTTAGCGACTTGGTCAATTAGATGTCTAGCTGTCCGGAGCTGACCAAGAGCTAGTTTGTAGTGGTTTTTGTCGTAAAGAACATTCATTAGCGAGGAAAGAAAAGGGTGAAGATCCTGGATAAAATCAAAGTATTTAGCACCACATTCTGCGGGCTTGAGGAGAAACTGCTCACATCTAGCATGGGGAACTCAGACAGTATAGCTCCGAGCTTCTCATCGAATGAATCTTGAGTGAATTTAACCTTCCTCATGTAGAAATTCCGTATCCGACTGATTTTGAAGTTTTTGTGGATGACCTATAATCATGTTAAAACCTTCGCAACACATGGAAAACTTATACTAAACGCTGCTTACAGTCGGTGTCTTTCTTTGAGTCTTCGACAATACAATGTCCAAGAAATCGGCCGCTGTGGGCACTGGCGCAATGGCCTTCAATCCACTTGTTGACATTTTTGCGCTCTTCAACGGTGTCAACTGGAGATTGAAGAGCTAGAGGCTTGCTGAGAGGGAAGTAAGGTCCTTGAGGCGGCTGTCGATAATTTTCTGATTTGTTTCCCACGAGCCACATGTCGCGGATCCGCCGGCAACTTTACCCTTTCGGGAAGCCTCCTGCTCACTCGAACTATATATGAAATTTGCAGTTTTGACCTGAAATCGCATACTCAAACTGCTATACATGAAAAATTTGGGATCTCTGCTGAACAGACCACGAATCTCACCTTCCTCGCGAGTCCTGAGTCCTCTCCTGCTACAGTGGCCGATGTGATATTCGAGTTGAAGGTCTGCGATTATATATCAGTATTATCAGCATATTGAAGAAATAGATAGACGGGTAGCCTGTGTAAAACGTAGTCGTTAAAGTTATAGCACTAGTGTGCTTTGATCGACTTTTCACATCCAGCGTATCCAAGTCCGTTTTCCAAAAGTTCTTTGTTCAAGTTGTTCATAGCATATTCTGCTTTTGCATAAATAATCATAATGTATATGTATTATGCTCCCGAAATAGATGTCATGAGCACTGGTATTCCAATTTTTCAATTTAGGTCATATACAATACACCACTGCGACTGAAGCATGGGTAGCCCAAGAATCTCCTGCGGCATACAGGAGTGCACTTGTAATGCCAGATCCGGTAGCTCCTCCTTCACCTTCCCCTTGACTTCAGTCGCTACGTGAAACTCCGTTATCAGATTGAACGACTTCAAGCTTAACAAGAGCTCGGATTTCTCCAGTTCCTCTGAGACCGATTTCCAGCCCCCCTGCCTCACTTTAAGCTCTGTAATCAACATCTGCGCCTCGTTCAAAGCGTCCTCGCTAGGACACCCAGACAAAGTCCAGCTGAGACCCATTGAAATTACCAAGCTCAGTGTCCGAAGTTGCGTATGAATGGGTTGCAGCATCTGAAGGAGCACACATAACCCTTCAGATTCGTAACTTGTGCGGGGATCAAATTTGAGCTCTACTGTATCAAGGGCTGGTAATGAGGCAAAATCTATAGATTGATGATCATACCCTGTCGAATAAAGGAAATCAGGATTTTCAGAGTACAGCGATCATTTGAACACCCACAATTGGATGGTGCCCAACCTACACCGTCAATAGAGATGCTGAGGCGTCTCAGCGTAGCTCGCGAAGAGGTGATAATTTTCTCCGGGATGAAAAAGAAGTCGCCAAATCCACTGAGGGATGGTCTTAGGGATAAGGAGGACAACTCGGAGAGGTCGACAAGAGACGAGTCTTCCGGGTAAAGGTTAGATATCATGTCTAATGAGCGGACTTTGATTTTTGATTGAACACTAGCACTAGATTTCTCGATGAGTCGGTGGCTAAACGACAAGTCGAAATCCAATCTGAGCGAGGAAAGAGAGGGGAAAGAGAGGAGGAACAAGGAGTAATCGTCTGGGTAATCGAAACACGTAGACCGAAGTTCGACGTGTGAGGCATCGACGGAGCGAAGATGATACAACACCATTTCCGCATTCCGTTTCTTATCTTCGTTGGAAATTCTCTTCGGGACTAGCTTCTGCAGTTTCCCTAATAGATTTTTGCTGGGAGCAGCGCTCTGTGGAGTCATCTCAAAAGCATTCTTCACGGAGACACCCCATAGAAGCGAAATGCTCAAGCTTCCGAGCTTGGGTAACTGTTCCAAAAATTCGCCTATCACTGCCACCTGGTCCTCAGATAACAGTGGCTTCTCATAGGCAGGCATATAGAGGTCCTGACCCTGGATATCCAATCGACGAATGAGCGGGATGAGGTGAGCGTTGTCCAAGAAAAACGCGGCAGACTCTGGCGAAAGAATGACCGAAGAAAAGAGATATATCCGCGACCGTACAAGAAAGACTCGCGACGCCAGATGACAAGCAAGGAGAGTCGACCAATGATCCTGCATGAGGTCGACTATAGTGTCGATAATCTCTTGAGGAAGACGCGAGTTAGACATGGGGACTGTGGAAGTTGGGCAAAAGTTGGAACTTGTAAGAAGCTGAATCTTGAGAGTAGAAATCCACGTCAACGGAGGCAGTGCTTGTTGGTACCTTACCAAGGTGTGAATACATCCTCTCACGTCCATTAAGTGGAAATTCCTGAGATTCATATCGATGAGCTGGTCGCCTCCGCCTGTGCGCATATGTATAACTATTAACGACGTACCTGCAGCATCCATTAACCCATCATCACCGCCGTCGAAGATGTCTTCACGTCGGCACCAAGCGACTAAATGAACTGCAAAGTCAATGATACCGAGAAGTCGAGGTATGCGCAGGGTTGCATGTTCTGCGACTATCATAGAAAAAGTCGAAAACCATTGAGGTGGAGGTATCTGCATCGATTCCGAGAGAGCGGGTCCGGATTTGTGTCAACATCGTTCAGAACTAGATACCAACGAATATTCATTGTAAGAGTCTGCGCATATAAGAATGCAGACTACAAGAGCTTACCCGATTCAAGTAATTCAACGAGTAGTTACTGATGTAGAGTCTAGACACCTAGGAAGCACCGCAATCTCTCCTTCACGCCATTCTCCAAACCTTCGCCGTTCTGCTCCCGGTCGGAGCTGCATGGTATTATAAGGAAAAAGAAGATGGAGGTCAGCGATAAAGCGGTAGCTGACGGACGTGGTATAAGCTTTGACGTGATAGCGGAAAGCTATGAAAGTCCAAGCAGTCTATGTAGTATGTAGGTCCAACTTGAAGCAGGTCCACTGGCAAGCGCGACGCGTGTGACGCGACGCCGAATCGTTCTTACCTCCACCTCCACCTCACCACTTCCTTCGTCTCACTATATATGCGCTCTAATTGCAGTCGGAATGTAGTCTAGATGGCTACGCATGAGCGATTCTGAATAAAAATCTGCTGAACTGAACAGGATATATAAAAACCTTAGTCTTGCCTACCAGTGGCAGGAAGGATTCAAGGAAATGGCAAGCTGCAGGCTTCTGACCTCGTGAGTCCTCTCCAAACAAGGCCGTTGCAGTGCAATTGATTCACTACTTGTTGATTCACCTTTCAAACAGTACAATTGTATTGGTGTCTTACGATACATCAGAAAGATCCATTCGGACTGTACACAAATTCAAAGGCCTTCTGAATCTTATCATTTCGATAATGATGATCGCAGTCTCTTCCTCAGCTCTTCCATTCAAACATGCTCTGCGACGAATAGAAAGCAATCATATTGACAAGATTCAGAACTTACGTGTGGAAACATATGTCGCAGAACATAGCCTGCGAGCATTCCATCACTCGTGCGGAACTTGGAAAGTCCCGCCAAGGCGTCGGGCCTTGCTCGATGTGTAATCCTACCTGCACTGTGCAGGAAACAAAAGACGCGGGTGAAGCAAATGCTGATCGATGTGTGTCACAGCATTTTTTCTTCCCGCCATCACTTGTTGGCATCGATTGACTATGTATCTAGTCTCATGGACTAGAGATGCTTTATGGACGTCATGGTCTCCTCCATCGTCAAGTAACTCTCCGTTAGACACTCAGATGAGAACCATTGATCATATGGATGTGTTTTGGGAAGCTCCATATTAGGCCCCAACGACGTCTCAAGGTATGACCGCAATTCATATAGGCAATAAGCTTTTTCACCCAGCATCATACCGGTTTCCGAGGACTATTCCCTCCTGAAGGCTCTGGACATCAACAATTTCGCGCGGATTTTACGCGTTGGTTAAGACTGCAAGCATGGCCATGGTTGCGCATCAGATAATCATGCGATTCAGATACAGGGAAGCGTATATCCTTTCACTTCTCAATAAAAGGGAATAGGTGAACCCCCTGGCCTTGAACACTGCCTAGTGGAAACTTGCTAAACACGTAAGTAGTATTGGAGAACCCAGCCTCCCCTCTCACTTTGGTCCGTCCATGTACTCATTTGTGGCATTGCACTTTCTGATCTGAGGTTTTTTGAGACTGGTGATAAGTC
>RCHF01005135.1:0-13886 GCA_003987895.1 Neonothopanus nambi | reverse complement strand
ACATGCACCCATCACTGCTTTGATGGACTCTTTTACCACCTTCCACTCCTCAGCAAACCACTCCTTCAACGAGTAACACTCATGCTTGATACGAGTGAACTCCTCATTGCAGCAATCCCGTAGTAGAATGCCTCGAATACCACGACAAACCTTCTCATCTGCCAACCAGGGTGGTGGTGCCATATTACTCCCCTCAGTCTCGTACTCCAGATCCAGATCCTGCCAGATTGCGTCGTCCACATCTAAACTGAATAAATCTTTTGCAGGTATAGGTTTCGGTACCATTGCATTTCTCGGGACACGGTTCTTTGCTGCAAGATTCACCATCTCTACACAAAGAGTGTTATAGTTCTGCACAAGACGTTGGATTCCTGGGTCTCTCCAGTGCACTGAGTCTTCCATATGTGCCTGCAACTTATGTTCTACATAGCTCAAGAATCAGCACAATGTTATAAATTATAAATATGCAGAATACTTACCACTGCCTTGATTACTACGGAAACTACACTCTAGATGATCCCTCTCAAACTTCCTAGCTCTCAACTTCTCATGGAGACGCATTTTCAGTGCTCGGGCATTGACAAGAAGGTTTAGATAAGGACTATGTATGAGATGTCGCAGCTCCTTTTTCCCCTCTACCCCTAGGGCATTTTCCCTCTTCTGTAACTCCCCTGTAACCTTCTGCAATCTTTGTCTTACTTCGTTGATTTCAAACGATGCATCAACCCTCTCATAATCCGCCACTGTAGGCAGCACCAGAACTTTCTCCAGCTCACTGAGTCGTGAAGCCAGTGCATCACGACTTCTACGGAACTGCAAAGCTTCTTCGACCACTCGTTTACCTGCATTCTTTGAACAACCTAGTACAAGTTTCAGTATCTTCTGTACAACAGACATGGACACACCAAGGGATTAACGAACCAGGAAGTGGCTTTGTATGTGACCTCACTTGCTCCTTCCATTGTGCTTGAAGGTATGTCGGCCCAAATCCTGATGCCAAGAATTCTGCCTGCGCCTCTTCATGTTTCTTTTCAGTATGCAGCCATCTCCGTGTCAACCACTTTCCCAAGCTTGCGAGGCTATCCCTATCAGCTTGCTGGACTTGCAAATCAATAGTATACAAGTGATGATAATGCTGTAACAATAGTCAGAACACATGTAGATGACATTGCTATACCAAACATACCCCACACACTCTTAAGTACACAATCAATTTGCTGATTGAATGCCAGAAGCGCTCACATCCCTCCCCATCAGAAAGCCCAAACCCTTTGCACTTTTGAGGGTGGTAGACACATTGACATGACCAGCCGTGACCAAAAGCATGGAAAACGGAGATCACAAAGGTAATATGGTCTATATATTTATCCAGGAATTTCCATTTGACACAGGTACAGTGAAGCTGGCATGCAATATTGTATAAAATCCCCACCCTAAATGTCTCTGGCAGGTGCTCAAACAGCATGTTAATAAGAGCTAGAGCGTAATGCTGTTTCTCCCCTGCCAAAGTCATATTCGCCAATCAGAGAACCCAGTCATGTCGACACAAAAGACCCATAAGGGCCGTGGAATCAAAAAAGGTGGTGCTAGCCTTCTCACATCGCTCATCTGCAGTGGTGAAACTTGCTTGACACCCGTCCAACACCAAATTAGGCACCTTCAGTGAGCCCTCGTACCCATCCACCTCCTCCTTGTCATCTCGTTTCTCCTTTTGAGCTGAGGACCCTTGCTTCCTTGAATGTTGGGGTCGAACCTCCTCAACGAAATCTTGCATATCATTGATTTCATCCTCTGAAAGGAACACGCTGTGTGGATGCTCATGACGTGGATCTCTGTCCTGCTGGTTGTGTTTTTGAGTGAAGCACGCGTCGAGGCACACAATAGCATCCATGTCATCTAACCTGAAAAGGTAGCTTGCTTAAGCCCAAATGTCACACAAGACCAACCAAAGAATCAACTTACTCGAATGGATTCTGTCATGGAAAACTTCCCCCAAAACATAAAGGACAATGTGACCGCAGGTATTCACCAGGATGCGTTAGAGGGGCCTCAACGCTATGTGAATCCTGCTGGTGGCGCTTCGATGGAGATTCATCATCCCTATCATCCTCCGTCCTCTCTATATCCTTGTCATCTTCCGTGCTCCCTATATCCTCGTCATCTTCCGTCCTCCCTGTATCCTCATCTCTCAGCACTTTCCTGCTAACTTCAAGCACACCCTCTACAAATTTTGCTGTAGCTTGCTGAAGGGCAATGAACCATTGCAGAGCATTTGCAAAATGGTGTCATAAAGGATCCTATAATATTGGGAATGGCTTGTCAGCATCAAATATGTGCAATGAAATGGCCACCATACCTCTCCCTGCAAATGGTACCCTTGCGTCTCGAGAAACTCCCTCAACACTGCACACCAAGCAGTTTGATTCAGAGGTATTTGCAAGAATAAATGTGACACAAAATCCAGAACATGTATATCGACAGCAAGCATAGGGTAAACTGGAGAGCAGGGGAACAGACCCTGAACTAGCAGGAGTAGGGGAGCCGGACGACATGTGCAGGTATGCAAAGTTATTTTTTCCAGCTCTAAATTAACTGTCAGTGAATCCTAGGTTCTCCATAATTGTCGAATACTCACTATGGAATCATATGACAACTACTTCCAAACTCCGGTCATTGGTACCCAAGCAGCTGCAGTGAAGAACCTTTGGTTCGAAGGCTTTACTGAGCCATTCTGTCTCCTGCATCAACTCCATATACGGCACAACCAAGCAAGGGATTATCTCCTCCTGCCACCTCTGAGTTTGAGCTGCTTGTCAATGTCAATGCTGAGATGCTGTCGGTGCATAAGTTTGATTCCCGTCAACGAGAAATGGGTCCTCCTGAATGTTGAGTTGGTCCATGTTTCTACCAGAGTCCGCTGACTGACTGTTGGTACGACTTTCAGCAGTGCCAGAAGCCAGAGGTTCATGAAAAAGGACCTGGTTCAGAGGAACTGGAAGGTTCCGCGCTTGTGTAAATGTTTGACCGTCTGCTAGGAAGAGGAGGGGCTTCAGTGAAGCGTTCTTGCTTGGACTGCCCCCTGCACTGATAGTTGAACCATTTCGGGAACATTTCGTCGGACTATGAGGCAGCAGGATAAGGTCAAAATGAATTGGAGATGACGAGGGAGTGGGGGTATTAGATTTTGCAGACTTCGACAGACGAGGGTGAAGCATTGTTTAAAATACACCTATTTCTAGTCAGTAAGAGTGAGGACGAGGGTGGAATGGTGTACTTACCTCCGCCATGTCATCTCAAATGCGCTACTCTCCTCCGCCTTCATCTTCTACCCATCTTCAACAGCCAACCTTCCTCACGCAATCATCGTTTGTAGTCGCCTTTGTATGTATATCTTGCCCCATAGGAGTGGTACCCTGTTCTCTTTTTTCACTTAGATTTATTTAATTTCACTCAATAAAATACTTGCGTACAATAACACAATTTTATTTTGTACTTGATGACGATGACGAGCTCATTATCTTACGGTGGTGAACTTAGAGAAACAAGCTAGAAAAGATTCACACGATTCTGACGCGGATGGTATATACTGTCTAGCCTCTAAAGACCCCATGTGACTTGGAAGCTGTAGAAAAAAACAATTAGTCAGTGTTGCCAAACAACAGTGAAAAAAAAACAGAGCGTTGCCAAATAACAATGAAAAAAAACAAGACATTGCCAAATAACAATGAAAAAAAACAAGGCATCGCCAAATAACAATCAAAAAAAAACAAAGTCATGTGATGTCTTTTGAGGCTTGCGTACCTATCAATCTTTCATTTTTATTTTCACACACCTTTCCACCCAATTTCCAACCACCATCTCGGCTGCGCTACTTGTCCCTGTTGAGATCTTTGGTGAGTATCATTGCTTTTTGTACCGTAGAAGTAGTTTTAGTGTACTATTCGAATGCTACCACTCAAATAAGATAACAAATCAACCAATAAATAAGAGAATAAAAGATCAAAGAGATAGAAAGATAAATGTGCTAAATAAGAGTGCGTTAGATTGCCAGGTCTTCAGATCAAATGTCCAGCTTGGACTGAGATTGAAGGCCGATATTCTCCTATTCTATCGCTGCTGTGTTTTCATACCCTTGACTGATAAATACGTTGTTTCATGTATGTAGTTCCGGATTGCCATGACACGTGCAAGATGCTAGGTGCTGTGAGTCTCTGTATTCTGAATGAGCAGCAAACACTGACCTGTATCAATTACAGTGTCCTGAAGCATTGCGACTCGCACACAAGTTTATTCTATCCGAGGTGGACGTCGACGAAACTCCTGAATCCGAATATGACAACGACTTCTTCAACAACCCTAACGATAGTATGGATGACGACAACAATATCAGCGAGGTGGCAGATGGGGAAGCATGGACAGAGGAAGGACTTCAGATGCTGGAGAACATTAGGACTGGTATGGAGAAGCAAGCTGGTGATGATATGGAGGAAACTGCAGCAGGAGTTGGCACAGATGAGGATCGCAATCATCCTTCCATCTTTGACAGTGTTATCTTGAAATTCATGGATCGTGCCCTTCCCCAACCTACATCTCTCTCCTCTACCCCTCCTTCCTCTTCTCACTTGGTCCATTCCATCGAAGAAATGTCACCTCAAGAACGACGCCATGCTGAAAACCTCAAACCTAGTCAACGGTTGCTGCACCCTTGTCAAGGAGATTGGAAATTGGTTCGTGTAAGGGTCAAGGTATGCCTCTTTGAATTCCTGTAATACATGCATTCTAACATATTTGTTCGTAGCATGGTCTTGCTTTTGATGCTCTCCGTTACCTTGCGGTACATGCTCTGAACCATCTTGTACAATCTGCGTTCTTGGTATCTAGCCCCAACCACATCTATCTCGAAGTCCAAGCTCTCCTTCCACACAACCACAACCTTCTCTTGTTACTCAAGGACACACCTGGCCTGGTATTCCT
Organism: Neonothopanus nambi; assembly: GCA_003987895.1. Classification (NCBI taxonomy): domain Eukaryota; kingdom Fungi; phylum Basidiomycota; class Agaricomycetes; order Agaricales; family Omphalotaceae; genus Neonothopanus; species Neonothopanus nambi. The sequence continues at coordinate 8,912 of RCHF01005135.1, read as the reverse complement.
GGCTTCTGGCCCTTGACATAGCATGGTGCCATTATCAGAAGTTTCGGAACATGAAGTCCATCCGGTTCTAACTCCTTCATTAAATATCCTCATACCTGACTTGATTGATGGCCTGGGCGGTGCCCAGGCGGGTACGAGTTCATTTTCATGTGTTTATCACAGCTGTAGCTGTAACTAATATGCATTGTATGTAGATAGTAGCCTGGCACATGTAATGCATAGTATGTAGGCATAAGTCTGAGCATACCTGAATCAGGCAGGCGGTTGGATAAATTGGGCAGGTGGCGTTTGAAAACAGTCAGGAAGACCATGTGACCCTTATTTATAAGCATTTTTATGGGTGGGCTTATCCATTATTTAATGCCTATCTGTTATTTATTTGTTATTTATTGCATTTTTTGACCGAATTATTAGATAATTGTTGCTATTCCCAAAATGGTACCCATCCATTAATGCCGGCCTCACATATTGCTTGCATTCCCCCGCCTCTATACTGCAAAATCACAACAAAACTACATTCCAGTAAGATATTACACTTCCTATATATCTTCCAGAACTTCCTCTAATGCTCCCTCATCATCGCCATCATCTAGATCATCCTCCTCAGCATCCGCTGATGGAATACCCGCCTCCAGCTCCTCGTTCCCCTCTCCACTACACTCTTCTTCCATTGCTCCCTCCGCCTCACGTCTCAACACCTCGTCCTCGATCCTGCTTCGTTTTGCATCAATATCGTTCCAGAGACATGTGAATCGCATTTTAATTGCACAGAATAGCGCAGCCTGGTTGTGGGCATATGCAGCCATGCCCTCTTTGTGCAAATCATCCATCTCCTGCACCAAGGGTCCTTCATACGTTGCTCTCGCCTCCCACTGCTGCGCATTCCACTCTAGGGTCACCAGACACCTCCGCATTTCCTCCTTCAGCAAATTGACCTCCTCCTCCCACCTTTTCACACAGGCATATGCCTTGCACCATTCGACGCGTATTACTTCACTAAATCAGCGGCACGAAATATAGGGTTCATTAAAATCACTCACTTTCCTCCAATGCCTTATTATCCACTGCCTCCCCTGTACCGCCTTCCATCCAGATCCATGAAACCTCACAGTGGCCCTCTCCCACACTCTTTCGAGTGTTCATCAGGCTCCTTGCCACTTCATTCCTCTCTCCTGGCAGCCCCACCTCGGTATCTTCCCCCTGCCTCCACTTCTTCCGATCGGATACCTTCTTCCGAGCATTGCCGAGGGCCCGATCTTCACCCCCATCCATCATCCAGATGTCTTTAGGTGCCAATTTTCTCCACTTCACCATATCACTCCCCACCAGTCTCCCCATTGCCTTCCATGCATCTTGATACTTGGCTGCATCCCTGTCAATCTGGTGTTGATTGCACAGGAATAGGGTTTTTGAACACGACACCGTGCCTTGGTGCGCAACGTTAGTGGTCCGGTAGGTGAGTAAGCGTGATTTCATATGCAAATGGTTTCGCAGGCTGTTGAGAGCGTTTCAGAGCTGGGCATCCCGGAACTTTCTTTCAATCTCATCAATTCCTGCTAGGCACCCCAATCCTCGGACATCTTCCGGCACCTCACTTGGCAAGAACAATGGAATATCCTCAGCCTTTTCCTCCGTTGTCCCATCCGAGGTCTTTCCAGCCATCTCCTCTCTTCTTTTTGACAGCAGCAGCAGTGCGACAGGCATATATGTCGCCTGCAATGAACGGAACCGGCTGATAGCCCACGTAAGTTTAGTACGTCGTTCGATCAACGTTGCCTTTTGCTGTGTGGTCGCGAACTTCTTTCCTTTTACATCAATTTTTAAAGATCACCTACTTGTGTTGTTACCACACACAAACCAACCCAATAAAACGGACTTGTATGTACTGCTGCTCCTCCAATTCCAGGCCTTGCAAAATAAAAGCACTTGGTGACACCTCATGCAGCGCAGGGCTTCCAATCTTCACCTGCTCCACCTCCTCCTCAGCCAGTTGTAGACGTACATCCACCTCGGTCATCCCTGATATGAAATGAAAGTATTACATATGTTCGTATCAGTAATCACATTCTATCAAATTCAAATAGTGATGCTTACCGGACTTCGGCACCTCATACGGGTTTGGTTTGGTTTTATCACCCTCCCAAGCCTTTATCATTGCCTCCCACTCTTTTGTGATCCCACCCTGCTTTTCTGAGAACTCTTCCAATGCACAAGTGTGAACAAGACATTTCTCAAATGCCAAAAGCAAGTGTTTGAGTATCAAAGGGCCTACAATTAAGCACCATCAGTATCTCTGATCCACCATGTGAATAAAACACTAACCGAGCCCTACTAGTTTGACCCAGTTCCAATGACCCCAATGGTCATCCAAAGTATCGTGATGCGATCCTGGCCCCATATCCCGAGTACTTGTAGCAACCAGACCTATATGAGCCCAGGGCCTTTCTATTCCCTTGCCATCTGTTCGTCCAGCACCCCAAAGCCAATTCAACAAAAAATTAAGTTGACAAAACTGAATATGTCCGTGGATGTGTAGCTTCGGAATCACATATTGCACGACATGCAAAGATAGATCATGGCAGACGAGCGAAGGCAGAGCCTTGATGTGGCTCACTACATTTTTCCACCACTGGCAAACAATATCGTATGATTGAACTTTCGTAAGCTTATTGTCGTGGTGACGTAGTAGGGACGAGAACACATAGTCCATATTTGCATAGCTGTTATCGATGTTCCTAGTCAACTACCGCTCCCGACCATGAATATTTAGTAGGTACTCACTGCTCACCCTTCTGAAGATCCACTACACCATTCCTTTGGACCAGCTCATGCCATGCACAAACCCCTAGACTGCATCTGGTTGTCGCATAGCCATGTGAAAACTTCATATTGGTGTGATCCAGCACAGACAGTCCTGTACAAGTCGACATCTTGTTTACAGTTAGCGGCGATCAAGGTATGCATGGATACTTAATCTCACTAACCTCATTTTGATCAGTGACAGTAAGGAGATACTCCCGAAACAGCTCATCCTCCATGAAGTATGCCCACCCAGTCCCTAGTCCTGGGTCACTGATCTCAGAAGAAACTAGATGGCGCTTCAGTCGGAAACAGGCGTCCACAGCCAGGAACAACCAATACAAAAATCTGGACATCAACCACATAAGTACATGGTTAAAGGTGAAGCATCTCCCGACTCACTGTTTTTCAGGCTTGACATCTCTCCAGTTTCCTGGCAGGTTGACTCCAGGTCTCGGACAAGCAATACACACTATACCCAATTTGCCAGACTTGGTCTCAGCTACGGTCTGCTCAGCATCGTTTCCATGTCCCGCTCGCTTCAGCATTTTCAGATGTCGCCATTGCCTCATCATCCGTGTGAACGATTTGTAACGATCCTGACATAGCCACCAGGTCCGTTAGCCAGCTATTTTTCCCAGCCATACACGAGAGCTCACCTTTACTAGCCCTAATGCAGCATTATCCGACAGCTTCTCCAACCCTGAATAGAAGTCATACATCGTTACTTTCCCTTGCAACGTCATAATGTGGAAGGTGTTCAAGATGGCGAACGTTGCACATGTTTGAGGATTGATGTGCGTTGCCGGAAACCATTGCCGTCGCAGCAGCTGCTGTCGATATTCACCCGCAACACCTTGATTAGGACAAGCACAGAAAGAGAGTGAAATCTCGTGTATTCCATTGACGTGGATTACAGTGAAATTGGTGACTGTTCTGGGACTAAGACACGTCTCCCTGAACCAGTGCCTGAGTTGTACAGCAACGCCAATGGATTTAAGTGAGACTCGTTCGAAAAAGTGTCCGTTCCATTGCTAAACTTTCAATTAGATTTTGTTGGCAAGGGGGAAATCATAGTATGTACCTCAATAATATCCAACGGTCGATCTTCATGAGTCTTTCGACAACATTCGCGACACACAAGATCTGAGCTAAAGCAATCCAGGCATCAAAAGAGAGGTTTGCGTGAAGTACCGTCCTGAGTGCCTTCAAATCCCAGGTTTGTAGCACAGCGAGGGCATACGTCAGTATTGCAGTTGCTGCGACCCTCCAACCGCAGCATCTCAGCAAGATATTCGTCGCATTTGAAAGCCCATTGCAGTAGCGGCTGATCCTAGTGTGGCGAGAGGCTTCTTCAGCCTTACAGTCAGCATATATACACATAGGAACCACTCACCAAAGTTAGATAGCATCGGGTCCTGTGTGGGACACTGCTGGGAACAGAACTAATCACATTCTCCAGTTCCATTGTATCCCACACATATTGAAGGGGCTCTGACATATCTGCTCCTTGTAGTGCATCATCCAACACATTCCCAAACCCAGGATTTCATAAGTCACGGAGGGCCTGTTCTTGCCACTGCAGGCGCTGTCATTTCACTGGAGATGGCGGGGTCATTGTAACTATAGACCTTTTGATGCACTGGCCATCTTCTGAAAGGCTCTCGATACTAACAGCTGTTGGTGCCAACGGAGTAGGGACGCGCAACATGTCGCTCAGTTTTACGTGGAAAAGACCTGAACGATCTGGACGCTTCTTTGTCTTTCATGAATTCATCAGAGGATGTGTAGAAAAAGAGAAACGTGCTGAAAACAGGTAAGTCAATCTCGTGACTGTGACCAGATGCATTGAGCGTGATTCTGTTACAGCACTGTGACAGTTCACTTCGACCCCATTGATCGCTCTCTACATCAGGAAAAGGGCCTCTGGACCAGAGGCTGCTTCAGGTTAAAAAGAGCAACCATGGTATCTATGGCTCTCCAGGTTTCCCAGGTCACCCAGGTCACCACAAGAACTTCTGTGTTTTATAGTCAAAATATGGTCACCATGGCCACCTGAGGTCACTCCAGGTCACTCCAGGTCATCCAGGTCACTCCAGGTCGTCCCAGGTCACTCCAGGTTATCCCAGGTCACCTCAGGTTTGTCCAGACTACACAATAAGAAAAACAATATTATTACATACTCACTTCTCAAGTGCCTCCAACCTAGCAGATGTGGGAATTTAGTTATCTTATGCAACCATAATCTCTATATTGAACTACTACTTAACCTTAAGCAATTGTGAACTATACATAGAATCTATTTATTAAATGCAACTAGTGGGAATTGAACCAGTGACTCTTTATGGCTTTAAGATCTGTACTCAACAGCAGACACAAATCCAATTGAGCCAAAAGGCCATTCTTTAGCTTGAATCATACTTCAATTTGAATGTATTCTGAGCTCCATACTAGAACTACGCAAGTCTTTTCAAATCTATTCAAAACTCCGTTATAAGTATACAAAGAACTAAATCTATTCATTTTCTTTGTGTTCTGATTAGATTCTTGTATACATTGTATACATTTTCAATACAAACCATTACATTCTGAGTCTAATGGACGAGTTTTTTATGATTACATAAGCAGCCCAATCTAATAAACTGTTGATTTCTTTGTGTTCTGATTAGATTCTTATATACATTGTATATATTTTCAATACAAACCATTACATTCTGAGTCTAATGGACGAGTTTTTTATGATTACATAAGCAGCCCAATCTAATGAAATCTATTAAGTTCTTTGTATTCTAATCTAATAAGTATCATTACCAGCCCTAGGTCACCCAGGTCATCCAGGTCATCCAGGTCACCCCAGGTTACCTAGGTTTGGCTTGAATTTTAGGCCAAACCCTGGGCAACCCTGAATGTCTGTAAGACCTCAGGTGACTTGACAGCAAAGGGGATTTTCCTGATGTCAAGCATTGAAGGGGGAGTGTTGAGCTCAGAAGTCTTCTAGGTCACTTGACCTATGGAACTCCTATGGTGTTCCTACAGGATAACAGAGCTCCACAATTATGCCATCTCAGTAAGCACCTCAGTAAGCAGCAATATAATGCTGAGTAACAATGAGAGTGTGCTGACTGATACTGGGACGTTTCTTACTCAGTTTATGCAGTAAGTTAGTAATATGTAGACTAGTTACTTAGTATACTCTAGCTACCTATTACAGATGTCTATGATATGGCTATAAAAGCCAGTATGTACTGTCATAGATAGACAGAGACAATCTACTATTTCTACTAAATGTCTTAGTTGCCTCAAGCTACTAGCAAGCCACCCCATATTCATATAAGTGATAGCTTCATATATCTTGTGCTAAGTGTGCTGTGCAACACTATCACTGCCAAGTTTGCCTGTGTACCTGTCATCTAAGCACAATGTGATTCCTGTTGATACCATTGTGATATGGTAGATAGATCTTGAGAAATGCATGTGCACAAATCAGTGGACACCTATTTTCACACCTCATGCACTGCAGGACACAACAGAACCTAACAATATGCATTTCCTACCATGTCTAGAGCTAACCCCTAAGTAACCCTAAGTAACCCAAAGTTGCAGGATTCATAAAGGCTCAAATGGAAGATACAGATGCTGCACCTATGTATGGTAGCAATATCACTTCCCCTGCTTGTTGAGCTTGGAAGTCTCCTAGGTCACTTGACCTACGGAACTCATACAGAACCCATAAAGGATAACAGAGCTCCACAATTATGCTGTCTCAGTAAGCATCTCAGTAAGCAGCAATACAATGCTGAGTAACAATGAGAGTATGCTGACTGATACTGTGATGTTTCTTACTTATTCTATACAGTAAGTTAGTAATACGTAGAGTAGTTACTTCGTATATCTCTATCTACCTATTATGGACATCTATGCTTTAAGTATATAAGCTACTCTGTATTGTCATAGAACTACAGAGAGACAATCTACATTGTAACTCTACTTCAAGTCTTAGTCAACTAGCAAGCAAAGCCCCATATAACATGTAAGTGTTAGCTTAAATGTATCCTGTGCTGAATTGTGCTGTGCAACAGGTTATGGGCCCTGAGTGTTTCCCTTACACTCGTTTCGGGAGTGCCTAATAGGTAATGCCGTTGGCGCTTCGCTTAAGGTAACCCATAGCTTGCTATGGGATTTTGGCTGGTTTTGTAATTGTGTGCCTGGATTCTTGGTTCTCAGGTAGGACTGTATGCAGTCCAAAAACTTGTATATACTTCTTTTAATTCTCGAACCTGGCACTGTGGCCTTATAATGCCTGAGCTGAAGAGGAGTTCGTAAAAGCTGCAATGGGCTCTCCTTCCTGGGGACAACTGTTTGGACCCCCCGGTACTATACTATTGTATGCCTAGTATGGTCTTTTTCATACAATACTTAGGTAGTATAGTTAGAACTCCATCTTATGACATAAGTCCCTTATATGTCATGGATGGATGTCACTCAGTAGCTAGAGGCTCAGTGTGCATTTCTCTCAAGGCCAATTCCTTGATGAGAATGTAAGTTGCATAATGATTGCACTTCTTTTTGATAGAAGCCAATCCTGATGCTTCACACCATGTTGCTTGGCATCCAAGAAATGACTTTCAAAGGTCATAAGATTTTAATATATACATGAGAGTCTGGAAAGGTTATTGACCGGATCTCCTGTCCTGATGGAACCCTTGCACACACACACAAAACACAAAAATACCAAAACTGAAAAGTGATGTACCAAGGAACCCGAGGCTTATAATCTGCTGCATCATAACCAAGATGCAAATGCAAATTAATATTCTATTGCAGATTAAAAATGTCCTCAAACAATGCTTCTTCCTCTTCAAACAGCGGCATCAATGCCATTCCCATGCTCTCTCAGAATAATTGGGCTATCTGGGAAAAAATGATGCAAGCATATTTATGCATGCAAAAACTCTGGCTTTATGTGTCTGGCCAGAGGACTCAACCCACTCCTATTGTTGCAGCAGGAGTAACTACTAATCAAGATGCTATTGATGCCTGGCTTGAAGCTGATGATCAAGCCACAGGCTGCATCTTGATGCGCCTGCCACCAAACTGGCACCATCACTCTTGTGATGCACAAACAGGCACCAATCTTACATCAGTGCAAACTTGGGCAAATTTAGTAACCCAATTTTCTTCTTCTGGGAATGCTGGCTTTTATGCTAAGACAATGGAAGCACTTCACTTCCAAATTCCCAAGGGTACTGATCCGTCACCACATTTGTCAACTTTGACAAATTTATTATTCTGGATTGAAACCAATCCATCCAGAATTCTTACAATGACAGAGACCTTTAAGGTCATAATGTACCTAGCCACTTTACTGAACTCTTGGGCTGGATTCCACACAGCAATGTTTGCTGGACCAGCTTCCAACTTCACTATTAATAATGTGATGCAACAAATCCAAAATGAATGGATTACAAACAGGTGTGGACATCGTGCTCAGGCACACATTACCATTGGCAGGCCTTATGCCAATACTACTTTAATCTTGTGAATTAGTGGTGTCAGATTATAACTCTATTTGGCAAATTCAAAAGAAGTCACATGCCTGAGCTAGTGGTGGTCAACACTACTCAGGACAACAACCTGATTATGGGGATGTACAGCGACAAGGCCAAAATAGGCAAAAAGGCAAGGGCAAAGCTCATGCCAAAGATTCATATAGAGATTCTAAAGGAAAAGGCAAATGCCAAAGGAAAAACAAAGGCAAAGGTAAACAATGGGCATATGAAGCCAACATTGATATGGAGATTCCTGAAGGGGAAAATTCCATTACACAAAAGACTATTTGCTTATTGCATGCCTCCTATTGGTAATGGCAGCAATACTAATCCACATTTAAGTGAGATTAATGCCTACCAAAATGCCTTATTACAACAGGCTGAATATGATGAATGGCTCCGTGATTGCCTAGAACGCACTGCTAGTGCAACAAATCCATTTGTCCACAATTACTTATTTCCTTCTCACACAATAGAACCACAGCAAGGAATCGTTGATAATCTCCCTTTGAATTCATATTACACAAGGGACATGGATGAAGATTACATAACTGAATCAAATGG
>RCHF01005129.1:0-10935 GCA_003987895.1 Neonothopanus nambi | reverse complement strand
CTTTAACTCTTCTTTAAACAGATTACTGAGGGTTCTTCCTACATAGATCTACAGTGAAGACGAATACGCTTACACCAGTATGGAACGAAATCTGGCGCGTGAAGAACGTACCGTCCATCGCTGACCTTGCCGTCGAAGTGCTAGACAAAGACGTCGGTGCACCTCACGATGATTACATTGGCAAGTTCAAGACGTCTGTCACTGCCGGAGCCAAAGAGCTGGAGATTGAAGGCCCACTGTTCAGGAAAGACCGAGGGACATTTTGGCTTAAAGCACGTTTTTTTTTTCTCCTGGCATATCCATTCATCTCATATTGATTCTCTACCTTACACAGATCGAAACTAAACCCTCTTCCCCTGACCGCACCTACAGCTACCTCTTCGACGGTCCCATCCGCTACTCTCGTCACTTCTCCCCCACCGTAGGCCGCCTAACAAACCTCGACGACGCCCGTCTATACTCAACATGGAAAATGTACCTCGTAGGCGTTCCCGTACACTTCAAAGACGTGTATCAGCACTGGAACAGAAACTACAAGGCCGCACAAAGTATTTTCCAAGGTCCTGCTTCTATAGCCGTGCGTACGGGGATTCAGGCGGGACATAGGATGCTTTATGCTAGGAGCACTTCCAATGGGTTTGGGGTTATTGAGAAGCCGGAGGACGTAATACAGCTTTTACATGGTGGGAATCCCGGGAGTACCCCCACTGGTGGTAACGAACTCGACCTAAACGCTAGCGTCAGTACCAATGACAACAATAGCAACCTCCCAGAAAGCGGAAGCTCCTACGCCAAACAATTTGCTCATCGCGTTAAACCCGCCGTTTACACCTACATAATCTCCTCCGAAGACGACTCCTTCCGCTTCTCCGAAACCGGCGCAGCCTTCTTCGTAGACTTCGCCTCTAAACACGCTCTCCACGCCAACTGTTGCGAAACAGTCCGTTACTCTGGTGAATTCCATCCACGTCCCAAAGGAGGTTGGGAAAACTTCTCCGACGATATCCCAGACGACTCAGTCTCATGGGAACTCGTCATTGATAACAATTCGGGAACGTATTCACCTGATAAGGCTATGTTACCTGTTTTGAAAGCTTTACTTGAGGAGAACTTCCCTGGGTTTAGGATTTTCGCACTTGATAGGGAGGATGAGGAGTTGGTTAAGAGTCGGGAGGCTTGTAGGGAGTATGCGCTTAAGTTTCGGGGGGTCCGGAAGGAGCACTTGCAACCCCATGCGAAGGAGGGTGAGGAGACATTGATGCACCAGGCTTCGGAAAAGGGGGATAAGGCGTAGGCGTAGGTGGAAGTGGTGGACTTGCTGCAGACAGACGTAGGCCTCGACGGAGAGAGCCGCGAGGTATTTACGGGGTAAATTTCGTGTATCTGATCTATTCATCTCAACTTGATTCCCCTTTATTAATGTGGTTGTATTACATGCCCCCCAAACTACTTAACTTGTTGTACTACGATGAAACCTAATGAATGTGATTCTCTTCTTTTGAAATCTGCCTGCTTTCAAGCTGTTGTCATTAGATTGGGTCATCTTAGTGACAACCGAGTTCCTTTCCTGCGGGACGTACGGGTGCTTGCTCAGACTGAGATGAACATTCAAACCGTAAACCTGGAATGTAGGTACGAATAGTGCTTCTGCGAGCAGTGCATACCATTGATCCAGGGCCCCGCTAGTACCGGAGTTACAAGCCACGAAAAGAAGCTGATATATCCAAGTCTATATTTATTCATTAGCAATGTTAATAAGCTAGTACTACACTAGTTAAGAGTAACAAGCCGTCTAAGGAGCTAAGAACCTCATACCATTATCATTACCTCCAAGTGAATAGAACGATCGATATCTAAGAACACCTGAGACAGTCACCATTGGCATACTTCATTCCTCCTGGACAAGCCATGCACAAATGTCAATGACTCACCTCCGACTCTAGCTCCGACACTCCCTAGTCATCTCAACTGGGCTGGAGCATTCGAGCCGTTCAGCGCGGCGCGCCGAACTGGACCCCCTGCTACTCCTATGCATTCTACATAGGAAATAAAATCGGGCATGTACGAATAGTAACCTATGTTCACTGTTCAAACTTCAAAGCCTCCTCTCGATGAGTCAGCTCTGCAAATTTGAAGAAAGCGCTCGTCAAGCAACCAAGCGATGGGCGGTTTCCCAGCGTGTGTTTTGAGCGCTCAACCGTCCGGCATCAACTGACGCACCAGAAAGTTTTGAATATTTCCAGAAGCTTCGACTTGTGACTTCCCTGACGCAGTCGCCACCTACGTATAGTATAGTATACTATCTCCAAGTTCCGATAGCTCATGGCATCGGTATCGATATCGATAAACCGTTAGTTGATAACAGCGTCGTCACCATCGGCGGAGTCTGGAGGTAGACCCATACCCCATACCCAGGTACTTGGGGATAGTTCTGTTCATGAATCGTTAAAAAAACAGTACTTTGGACTTTTGTGTCTTTGCTTCAAATACATAGGGTCTGGATATAGATGGAGGGTCTTCTTCAAATTTCTTCAAACATCGCAAGTAAATCTTCCTTCAAGATCTTCGTCTTTCGCCTTCTCTTCGTTCTTCGTTAGTTGACTTCATGCTTCAAAAAATTTCTGCGCGAGCTATTTCGGTTTCCCCTGAATAAGACGGGCAAGAACATATTTGTTGATATTAGCATTTGAAAGCAGCGAGGGAAATATAAGAAGGAAAGAGAAAAAAAAGAGGAAAAAACCAAGGAAAAACAACAGTACGCAAGCGATGACTCTGAGGATGGTACAAATGCCAAGGGTCCATTGATGAGACAACACCTAAGAAGTGAAAAGGCAAGAGGAAGAGAAGCACGGAAAAAAAGAAGAAAAAAACACAGCAAGAAGAATGAAGAACGGAACGCACCGTTCTTTCTTCTCTCTCGCTGGTCGGAAATTTTTAAGAAAAATCCAGGGCTACCCCACCGCGACTACTACGCTCATCAACAGCCATATCCCACTGTTCAGGCTCATAATCACCAAACCCTTTCAAATTCAACCCGACACCCATATCCTCATCCTCATCCTCATCCTCTTCCTTCTCAAGCTCAGACAGCGACCAAGACTGCCACAGCGGTGACTTGATACGACGTACGCGGGTGTGATCTATAGACGGCGGAACAGCATGTACCATCGACCTCTCAGTCTCTCGTCTTCGAAACATCATCCTCGCTACCAACTGTGCCATACTTGATATCACCCTCTTCGCTCGCTTGGGTGAAGGGGTAGGTGATAACGACGGCATAGACATCGGCGAGCCCGTTATCATATCCCTCTCCTCCTCAGGTTCAGCAGCAGGTTCACCACAACCAGTGGTACCACTACTACTACTACAAACCACACCCTTCTCTCCCAACTTCAACTTTAACATCGCAGAGATCTCCTTACACCGCATCTTCTCCCTCTTCCTCACCTTCCTCGCCTCTAACCTCTCCCTCATTCCTACCCCCGCACCCATACCGTCATCCAATAAACCCTGCTCCAAAGCTTTCGCGTTCTTCTCCGCCACCTGCGCCTTCTTCCTCATCTCAATAAGCTTCTGCAAATCAGGATCTGAACATCCAGCGATGAGCGATGGGTCAAGATCAAAATTATCTGGCGAGGGCGAGCGGGGAGTCGGGACGTCATTCACGTCGTCCAAAAGGAGGAGACTGGGACTGGAAGGTGATGGGACTTCCGGTATATCAGAGTCAGGAAATTCGTGTGGGGGTGAGTGTGGGAAGGAAAATTCGGGAGGGAGGAAGTCGTCATCTGAGTCTGCGCCGGGCAGAGAAAGAAGAGTCGAGGAGGGTGAGGAGGGTGCGATTAGTGTATCGTCATCTGACGAATCAAGCTCCATTTCCAGTGATGGAAGAGGAGAGAATGAGCGGAGGGAAGGGGAGTCGGGGGACTGAGGGATTTCCATATCGTCAACATCAAACATCTCGTCGTAAGTGAGCGAGGGATGTATTAAAGGTGAACTGGGATGAGGGAAGGGATCTGAGTCGTTTGTAGGCGACTCGGGAGAAAAATCTCCAGGAAAAGGTGGCGAGTAGTGTGGCGGGGAACTCATACCAACATCCACATCTACAGGAGAGTACGATGAGTCAGGCCTCCATAGTGCATGGCTATCCACAGGGGAAGTCCTAAGAGGCCTTAACCCAAGCGAAGACGGCAAGACGTCCTCGGATAAGAGAACGCCATCGTCAGACGAGGCAGGTACATCGATACCTGCGATAGATTGGTGGCCCAGCTCTGGAGACAGCGGCGAAAGCAACGCTTGCTGAGGGGGGTTCGCATTCGCAAGGAACGACGTAGAAACCTCGAGGTTTCGACACCCAGGTATCGGCAGAAAATCACCTTCCGCAGGTGGCAGAGCAGAAGTCGGCGTCGGGAGGGTAGGGGGAGGTGAAAGTGGGGTAGCCGCACTCGAAAAGACATGGTGCTCGACAATGGGCGAATCCAGTATTCCGCCAATATGGCCTACACGGTTCGGAATGGCACTCGGATGATCGAGTCCTTCGTCGATGACGAGTTTAGGGAGGGGGACGTTTCGCTTTGAACCCGAGCTTGTTTGCGGGGGTGAAGGGTAAACCGTGTGGTCCCTACAGTCAGCACCAGCGCCACAATTGCAGTGGTCGTTGGATTCCATGAGAAAGTCAGAAGGTTGAGTAATGTTAATACAGTTAAATCCAAGCAAATCAGAATGAGTCGACAGAGATGGATGAAATGGCGCCACAACAAAACTTGAAGACTGATCGTAAGCAGAAAAAGGACTCGCTAGGACCTTGATATTATGTGTAGAAGACATAACAGTATTTCGAAGCCTGAAATAGCACAAAGGTTGAAAAAAAAACCTGTGTCAATTTCAACAGTTGTATCAAAGTACAAAACAAGCTCACCGACAATAATCTGTTCAACAAAATACAATGGCTTTCATGGTATATCAACGAAACGAAACGTGCCCGCTGTGTAGCATGCAGAGGCAGGTGGTGATGGAGAGAGAACAAGTTCTCCACTGACATGCCAATATCAAGTTTGCTGGCACATGTATGCTGATGTAAGCACGGTATTCAGTCTCAGGGACCTCAGACACCGCTTGATTCCCCCTGGCCCCAGGCCTCGCGTCCCGCAAAGCGAACGACCGCCCGCCGACAAGTCAATAATGTCATGGATGCCTCATGGCAGTTCATTTCTATTCTATCTACCTAGTTCGTCTCAGCAGTAGAGTATCCTACATCCACCCAAGCCCTCATTCCTTCTCCGTATTTTATCGTGCACCAAAGCATTCTAAAGAAAGCCAGAGGAAATCAAGGGCAGCCGAAAGTTAGTGGGAACAAGAATTCGAAGAGCATTCTACAAAGGCAAGGCTTACCCGAATCCCACCCAGGCAATCAGTGCCGAAACCGCGTTCGTTCCAGCAACTCCGATATGATTAATCATCGGAAGAATCGCAGCAGTTCCAATCGACACGAGGAACGCACGTAAGCCGCTAAGACAAATATAATCAATACATGAAAACGCCAAAAAGGTTGCAGCTGATATGAATTGATAGAATAGAATAGCCTCGAAGAAAGGAAAGCTTGAACTTACTTGTTGGCCGCCATACTCTCGGCGCTCCGAGAATGCACAATGTCCACGACATATGCCGCAGACGGACTTAGAACCAGATCCACCTGCGGATAAGCAAAGCAAAACGGAAAGAGTCACCGGAACGTTAGCACGAAGATGCAAGATCAATCAATGTGTGTTTTGTGAGCCACTCCATCTCCACTTCCACCTCTCGTGAACACGGGTTTAGAATTTCATGATAGACTCACCCCAAGACCATTACAGAACAAACATATCAAATTGCAAACTAAACCCACAGGGCCCGGAACGAATTGCGTGAACAGCCCCACGCCTAAAACTGACAGTGGTACGAAAGCTGCAGCACCAACGAGTGTGCCCCGTAATCGATCCTCAGGATACCACACCCCACCGCGTTGCTTCTTCATCCTCGCGACGATCTTATCAGAAAGCCAGCCGGCTGTTGGTGCACCAACTGAAATACAACATCGTTTTTGTGTAATCAATTAGTATCAACAGCTTCAAGGCTCGAAAGAGTAAAAAGGAACAAAGTTGGATTGAAGCGAACAAAACTATGGAGACTTACTGAAGTTTCCTAGACCAATCGGGATGTAACACATTCCCAGTGCCGCTGGATTGGTTATACCGTAACGGGCACCCTACCATCAGTGTTACAGTGACATACATAGGACAGTTGGGCGTTAGAAGAGCGCAAAGCACGCCACAGTAGAATTAATTCATTTGGCGTACTCACGATCGTATATGATAGAGGGATCAGTATTACTGCAAGCAACCATAGCAAAAAGCATCACGACATTACGATCAACATGGCGATTTGAACGCGTGTAAAACTCCGAAGTCAGTAAGGAGAACGCCTGTTCCGGCAAGTGACTGTCGACGATAGACCGTCAGCTACCACCACTATATCAGGAGTACTAGGAGCCGGACGTACCACAAGCAGAAGGTTCGGACTATGAAGCAACAAAAGTGCATTTAGGGGGTTGATCCACACAAACTTAACATCGTCACTTCCAGTTTCTGCTCTACGTTTATCTATACCCCTCGACCCAGGTATGCTCATTTCCGGACAAAAAAGCGCGATACAAATAAACGCAAGGAGACCCCAGACGCCCAGACAAAGTTGCATAACACGCCAGGAGGTATAGTGTGTTACGACTCTTGTGCAATGCGGTGCGGCGATTAGCTTTGACATCGAAGAATCAAAGCGGAAAGCAAGCACTAAGTTCGCTAATAACTGAACCTTACCTCCCGCGAAAGGCGCTAAAGCGGGCCCAAGGAGACAAGCCTACATGTAACACCGCAAGCGAAGGGTCAACTTTCATTTCACACTCCTCTGGCCCTTCAATTGAAACTTGACACATACGCCAAAGAAAATTCCCATAGCCGTCCTCCTCTCCTCCAATTTGTATATATCGCCAATGACCCCGGCACCGACAGACAGACCAGGTGAGCCGCCGAAAGTCTGGATGAAGGGCCAGAGCATCATTTTGTGGATCGAGTGTGAGAGGGCTACGCCTACGGAACCGATGGCGAGAGACGGGAGGAACGAGCCCGAGACGAAAACTACAGGATGCGTTTAATTCAAAAAAAACGAGTCGATTATGGCAAAACTCACGAGGTAACAACCCACAAAACGAAATCAAAGTCACTATGAACTTAAATCCATAAGCCATACGCATCCTTCCTTAGCCACCCTGCGACATTACCTCCAGCCTGCATCTTTCAATCAAGTCGAGCTTGGATGATTTGAAAATTAAGGGCTATGTAGACACGACTTACGCAGACAGCACATTTTCCCCAGGTCCATATCGAGCGGCCGATCTAGCAGAAGCACGGGAAAGAACACAAGAAACACGTTGCAGCAGTTTGCGAAATTCCAAAATAGATCTCTACCTCTAGCGATTCGGAGGGACTCCCGAGTTCGTATATGTTAGCCTTCTCAGGTGACTGTGGAGGACCTTGCTTGCGCGGTAAGCGCATCAATAAGGTGAAAAAGTGAATGCAAGTTGCTATGTGGAAGTGTCGAAGCAAGTTATAAGCCGGCGGCTGGCACTGAAGGGGAGCCGACCGTCGTGTAGCCTGTAGGCTGTCTCCGTCCTTTCAAATAACAACGATAGACACTTGGCGCTAGACAAGGCAGCGGCTAGACGTCGACGATCCGGTCCGAACGATCATGTGACATAGTCGCGTCTCTGTTGATTGTCACCTGACATTGTTTCTCGTATATAAGGCCTCATCTTTCTTTGCTTCTCCTTGCTGCAGCTAGCTGGTCGGAGATCAGGGGGACGAGGCTATAGGCCCAATGTCCCAAGCTTGTAGCGTTTACTCTCTCTCTCTTCATCAATCCTTGACCCTAGTATTGTTGAATGAAATCCTTTTGGTACGTTGGTCTCTGAATCCTTCAAGCGCGACAAGTATCTAACATTCTATGTAATGCATAATGCAGATCTGGATTTTAGGCCCGGCGTTGACTACGTACTCGATGGAGGAATTGCGCGCTGGTGCAGCAGCTGCCAGTGTACTCAACAATCCAAACATTCTTGGTATGTCCGTCTCCAGGTCTCAAGCGCCACAGATCCCTGATAGCTCTATTTGCAGAGCTAGAATTTGATGTTATCGAGCAACCCCCGTCACCGTCGCCGTCCTTGACCACCGACCTTCAAGTCGTTCAAGTTGCGAACCACCGGCATTGCTGCTGACTGCCGCAATTGTTGTCGACTGCCGTCACGGTTCGCCGTTGTCAACCACTGTTCTAGATCACAATCATTGTTGCTGTTGAACTCAATCTTCAACATGTCGGAAACAACTGAAGCGAATGTGTATGATTGCTTCCTCGAGCAATGGTGGAATAAGGTGTGCATAATGCTAATCACAAACTCGTTCATTCTCTCCTAACTCTTAGCGCCAACAGTTTGACGCGATGTCAAAGCCTCAGCACCGGAAACTTGTAGCTATGGGCACCGCAGCACTTGCCTCCACCGGTAGACAAGAGATTCTTTTGCATCTTCGTTCCGAGTTCTTCAATCTCTGGCTGGACGTGTTCGGAGAAATCAAGGAAGCCAGGAATGAAACGGTCGCTTCCGAGGATGGCGAGCCTCTGACATCGCCCCTCAACCTGACTCGTCACTGGGGAACCCGCTTTAGCGCCCATTATATTATTAGCGCTTAGCTGCGTTACGTCAACATTGTATTCAACCACCACCATGAATTTCGTGAAAAACATCGTCGACATAGGTTCATCCTTCATCCATGGTCTATCTGGCGGCAATACGACTAATTCAAGAACAGATTCAGAAAGTCACGACAGGCATGTCCCTTCAGAATTGGACGTTCAAAGCGTCCGCCTACATTTAAGAAACTACTTACCTCTGGAGCTCGTGGATACGATAACTGAAGATGCTCAGTACTGGCCGTGTATCCACATTGCGACACGGGAAGAAATACGTGCAGAAGCATCTCGGTACCGTACTCAATCGGCAGAATGGTGCTACCTCCTCTCGCCACCCATACCGGGCTCTGTGAACCAAAATGGAGAGGACACGATAGACAGAGAAAGACGATGCAAAGTGCGCAAGGTTCAGTTTGAAATTGAGAGTAATGATCAAGGGTGGGGTGGGGAGCCGGATGATAGAGGCAAGTCGTTATTTCGATTGTTCAAAGCTTTATGTTTAGTTTGTTTGTTGTGCTCGTTCTTTATAGGGACATTCAATGGCTCATGGACATGGTTCGAAGCGTGTATCATACGTACATCCTATGAAAACATGCCTTCATGGCTTCAAGCTGCTTACGAACGACCTATCGATCTGGGAGGGCTATCATTGCACAGACCTTCCGTCCGAGATTTCTGGAATTCCGTTCTTGTAGGCCCGTCATCTAAGCGCTGGCTTATTCAGAGCAATAAGACTGCTACATCGACGAGACAGTCTCATTCTGTACTCTGGACTGATGAGGGGGATGGGAATGCTCTTTATGAAGAGGAGCCGTTCAAAGGACGTCGAGGGCCTGAGCGGGGTCATGAGCTAGTTAGACTGCTGCAGCCGGGAGATCGTGTTGCTATTCTAGCGAAGGCACAGGTAAGAAAGGTGCACTCTTCTTAGCTGGATATTATCCCGATACTGAAGTTCTGTTCCCCGTCATAGTTTCCCGGTTGAGCCAATACTATCTATACAGCCTCAATATCTATCTACTATTTTGTATAGTGTACGTTTTTCCTTCCGACTGGGTCCGTTCTCGTCTCTTGACAGCCCGCATGTTTTCAGTACGCATAACCTAGGTTGAAGTATGAAAATCACGCTTACATCATAATAATGATATGTATCCTTGTGGGTCCAGATTGCCTCGTGTTGAAAGCAGATAAAAACTTTCTTCGATTCATTTAACTTCCGCCTGTATATCGAAAGAGATGCATTCTCCTCTTGACCTCAAGCTAGAGGTGGCGCTACTCACGCAAGAACGCGATGACATTCTTGCAGAGCGCGATTCTTACCGGAAACAACTTTCAGAAGCACTTAACGATCTCAAGCTGCGCCACAATGAAATTAATGAAGTCTTCGACTGGAAGCGCCGTTATAATGATATTAGTTCTGAACTTGTGGATGTCAAGAGAGAGCTCGCGCGCGAACGGATGCGATTGGCTGCTATTATGCAGGAGAATATAGGTGTTGGGAATTCTGGCGAGGAGGTGGCAGGACAGTGTGGCGACATGGGCTTGCTGCCAGGGGCAGATAGCAAGGTGAACCATCATGTATATCACGGTTAATCATTGCATGATGCACCGAGATCGTTCTATCAGGGTAGTGAAGGTACGCCCGAGTATGTTCGCAGAAAGGAGGTGTGTACTGTTTCTGTTTCACACCATTTGCAAGCTACAGCAGGCGATAATTTATTTGTCAAGGTTACGACAGGGACCCTGTCCGAACTACACAGCTCAGTGCATACATTGGTTCAAGCCTCCAGCAGGCAGAAGTCAACTGTGGGCCCGATTTTCAACAGTGATACCTTGCTCAAGTCGAGCCAGCTGTACTGGAACTAGGTACGCGAATATGACGGTTAAACTGAGTTTAACCCATGTAATCTCTACGGAAAGTTGTGTATATTAAGTATATGTATGTAGTATATGCTACAAGGCAGTTTAACAGAGATGAACCGAGTGGGTGTACGTGCTCGTCTGATTCTGGTTCCTCGGTATAGGGGTATGGGTATGATATTGAGTCGAGGGATGGACGGGCTGGGGAGATAAGTGACTTGGTATTGGTAGTGGAGGTGGTAATAGTACCCTTCCTCGACGCCTCCTAAACTTCTTCGTCAAGATATTCGTCGTCGTACATTTCCT